>NW_021026314.1:2186511-2199092 GCF_004153795.1 Camellia sinensis
GGAAGTCCTTAAATTAGACAGAGAAATTAGAGATGGGTTGAAACAGACTAATTGTAAATTGTCTGTACATTAATCAGTCAAGTCATGGATAGCACCCCAACAGAAGGATCTAAAGAAGAATTTCACATCAATATTTTATAGAATGGAATTTTTTGTTTTTATTTTTATTTTTTTTATTTATTCTATGCAGCAGCAATGAAATATCTGACAATTTGCTTGATATTTTTTCAATGGTTACTTTCCACTCACTTTCCGAGTTCAATTGTCTTGTATATTGGTTACTTGTCATAAATATATATGAGGAATATTATAAACGTAATGAAAAGATGGAAAAGTTCTTGGAAACATGTTAATGAATTCCAGAATGTTTCTCAAGAATTTTCAAAAAGTTTTCTAAAGAGTTTCCAGAAAGATTCATAAACGTTCCACATGCAATCTTGTAAAGTTTCTTGAAATTTCCATCTTCCATCCCACTTAACAATTCTCACAACCAGAAAAATGAGGAAAAAATTTCAATGAATATTGTTAGGAGGTCCCTGTATATTGTTTTTGGTGATTTCACAACAGTACCTTTGTTTTGTGTTTGTTTCATTGTTTTGTGTTTGTTTCGTTTGTTTTGTTTTATTTGTTTTTGGGAAGTGTTCCATAACTTGAGATGACAGACCCTATAGATGGTTAATTGATCTTGGTCTAAATTCTGTAGTAGCAATGCAATAGTGAAATTTGTTGAAATCTATTGAACTCCAAAGAAAAGTACCTAAATTGTGCTGAAAAAATTCAAAAAATATAAGAATGTGTAAGAATTTAAACATTCCAACAATCATTCTTGTTAGAGATGCAATCCAATACATTTAAAGTATTGCTTACTATGATTTAAACCCGACAGTCAACTTCAACCCAAAAGGCACCTCCATAATGCAAGTTTATGACATTGTTTGCAATAATGCGGATGCTAACATTTCTCAAGCTTTAAATGATGAAACTACAAATACAAAAATTATGCAAAAAGAAAGGCATATCATATTATAATGATTTTTCCATCATTTCCTACAAGGATTACGCTAGGAGAAATTTTCAGGATTATCTTCCAAAATTCTTATATGTTCCAAAGTACAAGACTTCCAATTATGTTTAAATCTTAAAAAATTGAGAGTTACACATTCACACTATTATAATTGATGAGATTAAGTGAAGTCTGGTTAAAATTCATGGCAATACATGAAGCTAGGTGGAGAAAATGATCCATGTATAACAGACCACATTCACAGTAACAATCAAAGTTTTTCCTAAAAAAAATGCTATACAAAAAACAAAAAAAAAACGAAAAAAAAACAAACAAACAAAATTTTTCTTACAAATTGAGTTGGAATGTAATAATAAAACATTTGAAAAATAGGATGAGAAAGTGATGGTGTGTCCGTATTATTATCAAACAATTGAAATCCAAACTCTCTCCGAAGAACTTTTAATTCACCAATAAACCTTATAAAATTAAAAGATAGGGTCAATTACCAAAGAAAGGCACAAGACAAAAAAAAAAAAGTTTACCCTAAAAAATTAAAAGAAATTAATGCGTGTTCTATTAATGATAAAAAGATAATATAAGAATCCTATATGACCATGACACATATACCTAAGAAACAAAATACATATTCATTCGAAACTATCACTGGATTAAACAATACACCTTAACCTTCCTAGTTCCTCCACAAATATAAACTAACATAAAAAAACAAAACCAACTTTCTTTATTAACCAATAGAAATATAACATATCCTATAAAAGGTATAACCCTCAATAACCCACAAATCATTGTACACAACACTATAAAAGTAGTATCGATAAACCTAAGAATACAAACATAGAACACGGAAATAGTATAAGGAAGTGAATATCATGATCAATCATCCTTGAGGGTAGGTCTTGTTCTTGTTTTTGTTAAAAACAACATCAAGCATCATCCCCTTCACTGACTTATCCTTTTTGGGAAACACACTACCCTCCTTGGGTTGGAACCTTGACTTGCTCATTTCTCCACTCTCTCCTCCATTGCCCTTGCCTTTGCCTTTGTTCGCTCCGTTATTTTCCATCTCTCTGTCTCTGTCTCTGTCTCTGTCTGTCTCTCAAATGACTCTGTGTTGCTCGCTTGCTTGAGAAGTTCAAATGTTGCTGATATTTATAGAGGAGGATATCATGTATTCTCATTTCTTCGTAAATGCATGTGTATTTCTATGTGTTTTTGTGTTTGTTTCTTTGTTTGTGGGGTGTGAATTCACTAAGCAATGCAATGAAAATCAACCATCTTTACTTGGGTTTTTACACATTGTAGTGTCCATCCACGGAATTGCTTCAGTTTTTCTCCTCATTTGTCCATCACCATATTATGGAAATTAAATTTACCAAATATGATGTTTAAACCATATTTTTAATCAATTTTTGGGATCTAGAAATTGAAAATGGGCAAGAAAAACCATATTTTAATCAATTTTTAAGATCTAGAAAATTGAAAATTAACTGCACAAATGAGGTGGTGGTGGGACTCATTTGGTTCATTGAGGAAGTTGAAACTGAAATTTGTGGCTGGCAACCTCAACACCAACTTTATTAGAAGAAAACAAATTTTAGTTAAATGTGTGGAAAATTGCAAGTACTTCACCGGAAAACAACTTACATAATCACAAGAAGTTTCCTTAAATAAAACAAAAACGATTTAAAAAAAAATCTGAAAATATATAAAATGGAAATTATTAATAATGAAAGCATCCGGAAGAACCATCAAAAGGAAAACACGTTCCGGTGGGATGGGAAATTCCAAAGGAACTTTAAATGATAGTATTTGGAAATGTTTTTGAATCTTTCTGTAAGCTCTCATGGAAAACTTTAGGTTAATTATACTTTTCACACCTGTAATTTGATCTAAATTTTACTTTAGTTCATAAAATTTCAATTTGAACAATTTAACTCATACACTTTAAGTCTAAATTCAATTTAATCATTTCGTCTAAATTTTTTGTCCACGTGTACGTCTTAAAAAATTGACAACCATTCCAAAATTCTTAATTTTGACATCCAATTTAGCAAATTGAAACTTTAGAAAATTAGCAAGTGTCCCTAAATTATTAATTTTATGGAAAATTACGCAGATAGTTCTTGTAATTTGATCTTTGTATTAGTTTGGTCCCTATAATTTCAATTGACTCGCTTTTGACCTTAAATTTATGAATTTGCCTCAATTTAGTTCAATTGATTAAAATTGCTAGTATTTTTGAATGAAAAATATGTACATAAGTGACATGTCATATTTTTTAAGACAAAATTATAAGCTTATTTAACTTGGTGAATTAACTTCAATCAATTTAGTTGTAATTTTTCATCAAAAACACTAACGGCGTTATCAATTAAACTAGATTGACACAAAATCTAAAATTAAGAATCAAAATTGAGGTAAATGAAAATGTAGATATCAAAATGATGCAAGAGGAAAAACGTAAAGACTACCATTGTAATTTGTCCTAATTTTAGCCTCCAATTTAGACGAAAGGATCAAATTTAAACTAGACTTAAAATATAATAATCAAATTATTCAAATCAAAATTAAAAGGAACAGTGTAATTAATCCAACACTTTATAAAACTTCTTCAGAAACATTCTGGAAATTGATTAAAAAATAAACCGAATATTAGATTTTTTCCATTTTTTTTTCCCCATATCTTTGAAGCTTTATTTTTTATTTTTGTTACCTAATCTTAACAGTTTTATGGGTAAATTACACTTGTCACACTCATGTACCATTAATTTTTCACATAATGTCAATTAAATTTTAATAAATATTATCCCTTAAAAATTATACCAAAACCAATGAATAAGGTAGTCTATTCACTATCCTCAAAAAATGATTCAATGTTTAAAATCCAATTTAAACTGATTCATTTTCTTTTCATTCCAGTCACTTTACCTTAAAATATTAGGTTGGGTTGGAATTTATAAAAATTTCAAAATTGTCTCAAAATTTTATTAGACAACAATCACATCAGTGTTGGACACTTCCATCTATTAATAATGAGTAAGGTTCATACATTGATGAATCTGTTTTTAATAAAATTTTAAGAAAACTTTTCGAGCATAGTAAAATTACTCAATAAATAAACAGAAAATCTATAAATGATCTAAAATTTCAAATTTATGGTATATATTTAAAGGAGAATATTTATGACCCACAAAAAACTAAAATAAAAATAAAAATATAAATAAATAAATAAATTTACAATTTACAATTTAATCCATAATATTATGATTTTATACATGTCAACTTTTAATTTGTCGTATACTCAATTTTATAAGACCTATTTCTCTTGCTACATTATTGTTGATAATTTTAGAAATGTAAATATCTCTAAACATTACTCATATTTAAAATTGTTATTCTGAGTCATATCATGAATGAATTTTGATTTTGATGGCAAATTTTGGATAGTTTATTTATAGACAAATTATATTGGTAGTTTTTACATTTTGTTGCTTGTATCATTTTAGTTCTTACAGTTTTGATTGATTCAATTTTCACATTCAATTTTAAATTGTCTCAATTTAGTCTAATTGATAATGTTGGTAGAGTTTTTGACAAAAAAAAAATTCTTTAAGTTGGTTGAGGCTAAGTCATTAAATTGATCAAGTTAATAATTTTATTTTTAATAGTATGATACATGCTGCTCATGTACACATTTATCATAAAAAAAATATTAATTGGATCAATTTCAAACAAAATAAAAAATTCAAAGCCAAAATTAATCCAATTGAAATTATAATGACTCAAATGACTCAAAAATCAAAGTATAGTGACTAGCAATATAATTTTTTTTGAGTTCCTAAAACTGCTCATGAAGAAGTTGTTATAAATGAATTTCCAGAATGTTTCTAAAGAATTCTCAGAAAGTTTTCGTAGGAGTTTCCATAAGGTCATAGAACATCTCCAAATACTATCTTGTGTAGAAAGGAAAAAAAAAAACAACGTAATACAAGTCACTTGCATTAAAATAATAGGAACTAAATTAATATATTGTGTAAATTAGAAGGATCAAATTGACATATCGTTTGAGTACGTAATGATTTTCTATCTATTAAATTTAACGGCCATTATTTATTGAATCAATATGATTCAATTTGTTAAATTAAGAAATAAAATTAAATAAATTAAATTAACAGAAATTAAATTGACACCTCTTATAAATTAAATCAACTATTTGTATAATTTCCAAAAAAGAAAAAAGTGAAATGAGGAGAGAGAAAAGCAAAATAAGAGATGAAAGAGAAACAAATGGATATGACCCCCACTCCACCGTTAATTGTCTAATTGGCTTTTCAAAACCCGGGACACTCTTCCATTGGTCCATTTCAGCTACAGGAAGCGACAATACTATTGACAACATCGTGCCCTGAAAAATGACATTTGAATTAGTTCTTATTGGATGGAAGTTTGGAAACAAACTTAAAAAAGTGTTTAATGACAGAATGGTGAGATGTGGGTTAGATTATAAAGAATTGAGATTTAGAGGTCATTAGTAAGTTATATTACATAATAAGGTTATTTAATCATATAAAGATAAGTCATATATTCACACATAAGTAAGGATTCGAATTCATATCCTAAAAACTTGATGTGTCAATTTTAATTATTTGTAAGTGCATGAACCGTACAATAGTATGATTTAATAAATGTGAGATCGAACCCACAGAGACTTATGATTTTTAGAAAACTAATCAATTTCAAAGTTAAATAAACCCTAATCTAGTGAACAATTTCTAGTTTGATTGAAATTAAATCTAAAGATGCGATAAATAAATCATTTAAGTAAATAGTGAATAAACTTACCGATTAATGAAATTAAGGTTTCATAATCCACACTCAAACATCTATATAATAAACTAGGACGGTTTTTGAATTTTCAATATATTTTTGTTCTACTAAGACATTTGGATGGCTTAGATCTGTTCAAATTATAAAATAATGGCTGAAATATATTTTCTAAAAAATGTCTTATATGTACATTTTCTACTTTCCTGCTACTCTCTCTTACTTTTTCATTTTCTCACTCATCCTTCCATGATCTCTTGATTCCATCTTTGTATCTCTCTTTTCTTTTTATTTTTTTATTTTCTCACATTTTTTTTTTCTCTCTATTTGTTTTTTTTATTTATTATTTTCTCATTTTTGCTCACTTATTTTTATTCATATTACATGGAATGTCTGCGATCCCAGAATTAGGAGCCACATTTTACTATGTGTAGTGGAGATTAAATTAATGAATTTTATAGTCCACAAATTAAATGAATTTGAATAATTAATTGTTATTTTTAAATATATTGAATACCTGATAGACTTCATAAATTTAGATCTCATATGAATCTTCAACATCTATATAATAAAGTAGGACGGTTTTTGAATCCTCAACACATTTTTGTCCTACTAAGACATTTGGATGGCTCAGATCTGTTCAAATTATAAAATAATGGCTGAGATATATTTTTCAAAAAATATCATACATGTACATTTTCTATTTTCCCGCTTCTCTCTCTTACTTTTTCATTTTCTCACCCATCCTTCCACAATACCATGATTCCACATTCCTCTCTCTTTTCTTTTTATTTTTTTGATTTTCTCCCATTTTTATTTTTCTCTCTATTTGTTTTTATTTTTTATTTTTTCCTTTTTGTTCACTTATTTTTATTCATATTATATGAAAAAGTTTGCGATCCCTGAATTAGGAGTCAGATTTTACTTTGTGTAGTGGAGATTAAATTAATAAATTTTATAATCCATGAATTAGATGCATTTGAATAATTAATTATTATTTTTAAATATATTGAATACTTGATAGATTTCATCAATTTAGATCTCATATGAATCTTCAACATATTTTAATAGAGCAGGACGATTTTTGAACCTTAACATATTTTTGTCCTACTAGGATATTTGGATGGCTCAGATCTGTTTAAATTATAAAATAATGGTTGAGATATATTTTTCAAAAAATGTCCTCCATACACATTTTCTACTTTCCCACTTTCCCGCTTCTCTCTTTTACTTTTTCCTTTTCTTACCCATTCTTCCATGATCCCATGATCTCACATTCCTTCCTCTTTTTTATTTTTATTTTTTAGTCTCTCTCATTTTTATTTTTATCTCTATTTGTTTATTTTTTTATTTTTTTCCTTTTTGTTCAATATATTTTACACATATTTTCATACAATGTATGTATGCCTGTAATACAATAGAACATTACGGGCATACATACAATTTTCATATAATTATGTAAGCAAAAACAAAATTGTATGTATGCCCGTGGAAATTGTATATATGCCAGGCACATCTATATATATATATTATATAAGCAAAAGCGAGTTTTCGTAAAGAGTTTTGTGAAAACTCTAAAATTTTATAATAAATTGTGATTTTATCGAATTAAAAAATAAATTTAAATAGTGTTGTGATTACAATTATATTCTAATCCTAACATTATTTACACCGTGCCTTCAGGCACGGATATACATTAGTATATAATAATTGATAATATAATCTGAATGGTTTCTTTAATTCAGTCCACAACAATATGGAAATCAATCTCAAGTATTATGAAATCCTTAAGTTTATAATTTTTAAATCCTTCTTTCAAACTAAATCATCATCATTGTATCAAGTCATTATAGATCAATGGTACTTGTGCTTAAAGTTGACTTGAGGCATCTGAAAATTTTCACTGATTTCAATCTGTCGAGATTCTATCTTGAGAAGATCTTTAGAATGTTTGTTTTTAAAGCTTATCGTGCTCTGCCTGGTGCTATGGAATAAGAAATAGTGGTTCATAACTCTAGATAATTAATAAAGTCTTGTTTGTCAATTATACATTTTAGTCAAAAAAAAAAAGTCACTATAAGTTGTCACATCACTCTCTCTACTTTTTTACATATCTTTTCGTAAAAAGTCAAAAAGTTAATAAAATAGTTTGAACGAGCCCTAAATCGTCCAAGAACTGCTTTTTTGTTATCGAACCATTTTATGTTATCACACAAGGCATTGCAATGTATAAGATTTTTCATTAATCCTCTTTTGGCTCTTTTAGTAAGATCTTCAAATTTGTCATAGGTATGAGCCATTTGACACTTACCCGAGAGCATATGACCTACTGAATGCAGTGGGACTCTTCTTTGTAGAGGAAAAAAGATACAATTCTTGGTCTTTCTTGTTTGTATCGTTCTTTATTTCATGCATTATACACCTTACATTTTTGGGAAAAACATTACTTTATGTAACACTAACTAAAATTGAGGCAAATGTAATATCTCAACAATCATGCTCGAGATGGATTGAATTTTAAGGCCAGGTGGGCATGTTTATATTCGTGACACTGACACTGTTATTGAAGAACTTAAAAATCTTACAGCTGCCATGGGATAGGAAACCTCATTATTTGACACCATTGAGAGATCCCATGCTACCTATAAGCTTTCGTTCGGTGCGAAGCCTGTGTAACATGATCTTTTTTTTTTTCCCCCATATTACTTTGAAATATTATTTTTTGTTTGAATAATCTCTATATCTTTCTTCTTTCTTTTCTTTTTTTTTTTTTTAAAAAAAATTGTTTTGTTGAAAGCTTGGAAGTCCTTAAATCAAGTAAGAAAATAGAGATGGTGTTGAGACGAACTAATTGTAATCCATCTGTACATTAATTAGTCAAGTCATGGATAGCATCTCAACAGAAAGATCTAAAGAAGAATTTCACATCAATATTTTACAGAATGGCATTTATTTTATTTTATTTTTTATTAGTTTTGTGTATTCTATGTAGCAGCAATGAAATATCTAACAATTTGCTTAATATTTCTCTAATGACTACTTTCCGTTTCACTTTCCGAGTTCAAACTGTGTCTTGTATATTGGTAACTTGATCATAAATATATACGAGGAATAATATAAAAGTAATGAAAAGATGGAAAAGTTCTTGAAAACATGTTGATGAATTCAAAGAATGTTTCTCAAGAATTTTCAAAAAAATTTCTTAAGAGTTTCCAGAAAGATTCATAAATGTTTCCATATACTAGCTTGTAAAGTTTCTTGAAATTCCCATCTTCCATCCCACTTTAACAATTCTCACAACCAGAAAAATGAGAAAAACTTCAATGAATATTGTTAGAAGCTCTCCTGTGTACAAAGTGCTTGCTTTGGTGATTTCATAACAGTACATTTGTTTTGTTTTGTGTTACTTTAGTCCTTGACTTTTCAATTGTGACACATTTGACCCTGAATTTTGAATCTTGAATCTTGTTCCAAATAAGGATAATTAAAGATATCATTAGATTTTTCAAGGGTAAAATCGTCAATTTGATAAAATATAAACTAATTTGACAAAAATAAATGTCAAACAAATATTTTCGAATTTTTAAAAATTATTTCTATCCACTAAAAATAAAATTATGTAAAATTGATAAATCTTTTAGACATTTATTTATTTTTTTTATCAAATTAATTTTTATTATGTGTTTGGATGATGATCATGTAAAATTAATTTTTAAAAATTAATCATGTAATTTTTATTAATTTTACATAATTTTATCATTGGTGGATAAAAATAATTTTAAAAATATTAAAAATATTTTTTTTGACATTTATTTTTGTCAAATTAGTTTATATTTTATTAAATCGACGATTTTGTCCTTAAAATTAAACAATTGTATCTTTAATTGTCCTTATTTAGAACAATATTCAAAATTCTGGATCAAATGTGTCACAATTGAAAAGTCAGGAACCAAAGTGACACGAGTCTCAAACTATAGGGACTGTTAGTGTAATTCGCCCTTTTTTTTTTTTTCTTTTTTTTTTTGAAGTGTTCAATAACATAAGATGAGAGACCCTATAGATGGTCAGTTGATCTTGGTCTAAATTCTGCAACAGCAATGCAATGTGAAACAACAATGTTACAAACCCCTAAAAAATACAACCCCTACTACCCCTACTCACCTGTGATTGGTGTAGATTGGAAAAGGCTCCTTTTTAAATTTTAAAAAAAAAAAAAAAAAAAAAAAAAAAAAAAAAAAAAAAAAAAAAAAAAATAAAAAAAAAAAAAAATTCAATTTAAATAACTAAAAAGAAACTTAAGTGCACAAATGAGGTGGTGGTGGGACTCATTTGGTTCATTGAGGAAGGTGAAACTGAAAATTGTGTCTGGCAACCTCAACACCAACTTTATTACAAGAATACAAATTTTAGTTAGATGTGTAGAAAATTGCAAGTACTTGACCGGAAAACAACTTACATAATCACAAGAAGTTTCCTTAAATAAAATAAAAATGATTTTAAAAAAATCTGAAAATATATAAATGGAAATTATTAATAATGAAAGCATCCGGAAGAACCATCAACTTGGAGGAGTCCGGGTTGCCTTGAAATTTGTTTCAAAAGGAAAACACTTTCCGGTGGGATGGGAAATTCCAAAGAAACTTTACATGATAGTATTTGGAAATGTTTTCGAATCTTTCCGTAAGCTCTCATGGAAAATTTTAAGGTTAATTACACTTTTCACCCCAATAATTTGATCTAAATTTTACTTTAATTCACATAATTTTATTTTGAACAATTTAGTTACTACACTTTAAGTCTAGATTCAATTTAATCATTTCGCCTAAATTTTTTGTCTACGTCTACATCTTCAAAAAATTGATAAGCATTCCAAAATTGTTAATTTTAACTTCCAATTTAGACGGAAGAACCAAATTGAAACCTTAGAAAATTGACAAGTGTCTCAAAATTATTAATTTTATGGCAAATTACACAGATAGTCCCTGTATTTTGCTCTTTGTATCATTTTGCTTCCTATAATTTCAATTGGCTGGCTTTTGACATTAAATTTATTATTTTGTCTGAATTTAGTTCAATTTCTTACAATTGCTAGCATTTTTTAATGAAAAATATGTAGATAAGTGACATATGTCATGCTTTTTAAGACAATCATAAACTTATTCAACTCAGTGAATTAATTTCAACTAATTTAGTAATAATTTTTCATCAAAAATACTAATAGCGGCGATAGTTGAATCAGATTGATGCAAAATCGAAAATTAAGGATTAAAATTGAGCTAAATGAAAATGTAGGGATCAAAACAACACAAAAGGCCAAATGTAAAGACTATCGGTGTAATTTGCCTTAATTTTAGCCTACAATTTATATAGAATGACCAAATTAAAACTAAACTTAAAATATAATAACCAAATTATTCAAATTAAAACTAAAAGGACTAAAATGAAATTTAAATTGATGTAAAGTGTAATTAATCCAACACTTTTTAAAAATTCTTCAGAAACATTCTGAAAATTGATTAAAAAAAGAAACATATACTATATTTTTTCCAATCTTTTTTTTTTTTTTCATACCTTTGAAGCTTTATTTTTTAAATTTTTTTATTACCTAATCATAGTAGTTTTATGGGTAAATTACACTTGCCGCACTCATGTACCATTAAATTTTCACATAATGTCAATCAAATTTTGATAAATATTATCCCTTAGAAATTATACCAAAACCAATGAATAAGATAATCTATTCACTATCCTCAAAAAGTGATTGAAAGTTTAAAATCTAATTTGAACTGATTCATTTTCTTTTCATTCCAATCATTTTACCTTAAAATATTAGGCTGTGTTGGAATTTACCAAAATTTCAAAATTGTCTGAAAATTTTATTAGACAACAATCACATCAGTTTTGGACACTTACATTTATTAATAATGGGTAAGGTCCACACATTGATGTATCTGTTTCTAGTTTCTAATAAATTTTCAAGAAGATTTTTCAAGCATAGTAAACAGACAATTGACAAATGATCGAAAATTTCAAAATTGTAGTATATATTTAAAGGAAAATATTTAAGATTCACAAAATATTTCTCATAATTGATCCATAATGGCGTGGCCGATACATGTCGACTTTTAATTTGTTATATATTCAATTGTGTAGGACCTACTTTTCTTGTCACATCATTGTAGATAATTTTAAAGATCTGAATTATGAGTCTCTAACATTTCTCATACTTAAAATTTTTATTTTGAGTCACATCATGAATGAATTTTGACTTTGATGGCAGATTTTGGATAGTTTATTTATGGGTAAATTATATTGGTAATGTCACGTCCCAAGCTCCGTGACAATGCCGTACACTCATTTAAGTGAGCATGCAAGGCTAAGAGTCCAACACATAACTAACAATGTAAAATACTCCAATTAAATCCTTAATTATCATAATACTAAAATCCATAAAAAATTGATTATTCTTATCATATGAAATTATCCACCAAGTCCACTCTTGTAAAATCCATTAACAAAACAAATAATTCAAGTGCTTAAATCATAGTCCTACTCTCGGCACTCCCACATGTAAAAAAAAAATCCCGCGCAGCTCTACTCTTCAGAATCTGAAAAAAATAAAATAAGGGTAAGCTAGACAGCCCAGTAAATAACCAACCATCACTGCCAGCTGGATCAAGTAAAAATAAATAAATAAATAAATAAATCGATAATCAATAAATTTAAATTT
>NW_021026314.1:2199142-2296325 GCF_004153795.1 Camellia sinensis
TGAAACACGATTGTAATTTCAAAATTATCACTGCCACATTGTTCTGTATGAGTTTTTCTGTATCGTTTTCCATTTTTTTCCATTGACATTCAAATGATCTTTAAAGTGGACATCAGTTGCCAAAGCATTACACCTATGTGCTATTTTACTTTCATAATCACATTTAAACTGAACCCTTTGTTCTGTTCGTCTCAGTTACAGCCGAGGATACAAATTGAAGCAGTGTACAACACTCTTTCTAACCAAGCAAGTTTTTAATGTCCCTGAAATTTATTTCAACTACGAGACGTCTATTGTATTACATTTGTAATTTTTAGATAAGAAATATTAATTATGTGAAAAGGGTTGCAGAAACTCTGTTTGTTTCTGTAATTCCCTTCATAGGATTCATGTTGTGCATCTGATGATGACATTATTATCATATTGTCATTTTTATTTGAATTTGCAATTTT
The DNA here is from genome assembly GCF_004153795.1 of Camellia sinensis. Taxonomy (NCBI): domain Eukaryota; kingdom Viridiplantae; phylum Streptophyta; class Magnoliopsida; order Ericales; family Theaceae; genus Camellia; species Camellia sinensis. Next base: position 2,199,595 of record NW_021026314.1, read on the forward strand.
TTTTAATGAGACCTCAAAGTTGCATAAACCAATGGCAATACAATTACTTTTGAGATTGTGTTAAGAATATATTTTTTGTATTCGGCATATGAGAGCTCAATATTCATCTGATATTGTCTTATTCATAGTCCGAATGACGTCACTGCAGCAGAAGGAAAACTGTTTTTACTTAGGTATCATGAGATAAAAACAGAAAAAAAACAAGTAATGAATAAAAAGACATTATCAGATGATATTGAGTCCTCATATTGCCGAATGACAAAAATATATTTTAACACATCTCAAAGTAATGTTTGCCATTGTTTATCAATCGTTTGAGGTTTCTCATTAAAAAAAAATTGAAACTTCAAAATAAACATGACAATATGATAATAATGGATCACTTGAATGCACAAAAATGAATCCTATGAGGAATACGAACAAACAGATGTTTCTTGCCAACCCCTTTTATTCTTATCTAAAAATTACAAAGTAAATACAATTAGAACGTCCGTAGTTTTGAATATAAATTCATAGGAACATTAACACTTGCTTGGTTGAAAAAAGAGTGCTTGTACACTGCTTATCCAATTGTATCTCTGGCTGGTAACAATTCTGAGAAAACAGAACAGAAAAAGTAAGTTCAGTTAATGTAAAAGATATATGAAAGTAATAATAAGCACAATAATAGTGATTCTAGCGTGCAACTTTGTTGAGAGAGATGTTAACAAAAACTCCTAAAAAACACAAATCCCTTACATCCCTACTCACCTGTAATGTCTTAGTTTGGAAAAGAAAAACAAAAAAACAAAAAAAAAATAAAAAAATAAAAAATATATGATCGGGTTTCCAATCATTTTGGAGGGGGTCATGGAGTCCCTAACTTTGGGGTCCAAGCATGTTTCAATGTGAAATGTTATTGAATTGAAATCTATTGAACTCCAAATAAAGGTACCTTAAAATGAGCTTGAAAAAAATTCAAAAAAGACAAAGAATGTGTAGATTTAAACATTCCCAACAATCATTTCTTGTTAGAGATCCAAACCAATACATTCGAAGTATTGTCTACTATGATTTTGAGGGGGGGGGGGGGCCTGTTGCGGGGGGGGCCCCAACAGTAATTTCAACTCCAAAAGCGATCTCTATTAATCAGTTACGGAGACAAGGACCGGGCACCTGCCTCCCTCAACTTTTAAAAAATTTACACTTTTGGCCTAAGTTTAAAAAAAAAAAAAATTTCAATTTTAAATAACTAAAAAGAAAACTTAAGTGCACAAATGAGGTGGTGTGGACTATTTCGGTTCATTGAGGAAGGTGAACTGAAAATTTGCCTGTCTGGCAACCTCAACACCAACTTTATTACAAGAATACAAATTTTTTAGTTAGATGTTACTGTAGAAAAATGCAAGCTACGTGACCGCGAAAAACAACTTACATAATCACAAGAAGTTTCCTTAAATAAAATAAAAATGATTTTAGAAAAAAATCGTGGAAAATATATAAATGGAAATTATTAATAATGAAAGCATCCGAAGAAGACCAATCAACGTGTGAGGTGATTCCGGGTTAGCCTTGAAATTTTGTTCAAAGGGAAAACACTTCCTGGTAAAATGCTGGCAGTTGGATGGGAGTAACTTACCCTAAAGAAACTGTTACATCATATATTTGGAAATGTTTCGAATCTTTCCGTAAGCTCTCAGAAAAATTTTAAGGTTAATACACTTTTCACCCCAATATTTGATCAATAAATTTTACTTTAATGCACATAATTTTATTTTGAACAATTATAGTTACTACACTTTAAGTTAGATTCAATTTAATCATTTCGCAAAAAAATTTTTTGTCTACGTCTACGATCTTCAAAAAAAATTGGAAAGACATAATACAAAATTTGTTAATTTTAAACTTCCAATTTAACGGTAATAAAGAACCAAAAATTGGAAACCTTAAAAAATTGACAAGTGAGTCCTCATATCAATTCACTTTATAGTATTTGTATGGCAAATTACACAGATAGTCCCTGATTTTAGTCATGTTATATCAATATTTGCTTATATAAATCACATAATTTCAAATTAGGCTGCTTTGACATTAAATTTATTATTTTTGTCTGAATTTTAGTCAATTTCTACAGATTGCGTTAGCACACTTTTTTTAATGAGAAAAAAATATGCTAGAGATAGCGACAGATTCTATGTCATGCTTTTTAAAGACAATCATAAACTTATTCAACTCAAAGTGAATTAATTTTCAACTAATTTAGTAATAATTTTCATCAAAAATACTAATAGCGGCTAGATATTGAATCAGATTGATGGCAAAATCGAAAATTTAAGGATTAAAATTGAGCTAAATGAAAATGTAGGGATCAAAACAACACAAAAGGCAAATGTAAAGACTATCGGTGTAATTTGCCTTAATTTTAAGCCTACCAATTTTATATAGAATGACCCAAATTAAAACTAACTTAAAATATAATAACCAGAATATTCAGATTAAAACTAAAGCGACTAAATGAAATTTAAAATTGAGTAAAGTGTAATTAATCAACACTTTTTAAAATCTTCAGAAACATTCTGAAAATGATTAAAAAGAACATTATACTATATTTTTCCAAATCTTTTTTTTTTTTCATACCTTTGAAGCTTTATTTTTTAAATTTTTTTATTACCTAATCATTAGTTAGTATGGGTAAAATTACACTTGCCCGCACTCATGTTTTTTTACCATTAAATTTTCACATAATGTCAATCAAATGATAATATATTATCCTTAGAAATTATACAAAACAGGGGCGGAGGGAAGGAGCGCTCAGTGTGGGTCACGTGTGCCTCCCTGAGTTTTGGATTTTTTTTTTTTAGCAAACATAAAGAAAATATTTATATTAAAAAATAATTATAAAAATATTATTTAGAGTGAAATTTCAATGGTATTTTAAAATTATAAGAACAATAATTGATTGTTATAATTGAAAATAAAGGAGACTACGATATTATTATCTATAAAATTTTAATATAATTGGTTGATCGCATACATTATTGATATGCAACATAATTAATTTCAATAAAAATATATAAATTTATTGAATTGTTAGTTACATTTTAATATGCAGGTTCACCCTCCATGTGTTTCTTTCATTATTGAGTGGTAATATCACATGTCAATGATTGGTGGTATGAACTATTATATTGAATTTTACGCATGTTTTGTATAAAAAAATTATTTTGCCCATATATAAATTATTTTTAAAACTTTATATCCGATGATTTTTTTTTAATTATTGTTCATGATACACCACACAAAAAAATGACTTTTGCGACGGTAAAATACCGTCGCTAATACTCCTAAGTGCCGTTGCTAATACTTTTTTGCGACGCAAAAATGACCTTTTGCGACGGCAAGAGGAGGGTCGCAACTGCAGGGGTTGCAAAAAGAGTTTTTGCGACGGTAAGTGCCGCGCTTAAGTTTTGCGACGGCATTTTTTACCTTTTTTGCGACGGCCACCGTAGCATGCAGTCGCTAATAACGTTTGAAAAAATGTCTTAACTTTTTTTGCGACGGCCCTATTTTTACCCGTCGCTAAAAAAGTTATTTGAGACGGCAAAGAAATTGACCGTCGCTAAAGTCTTTTTTTCTAAAAAAAAACAACTGTTTTTGCGACGGGTGTGTGCCGTCGCAAAAAAGTATAAAAAATATTGAAATTTTCTATTGCGACAGTGTAATGCCGTTCTGCAAAAAATATTAAAAAATAATAAAATTTTATTTTAAAAATAATAAAATTTCTATTTTTTGCGACAGTTATAAATGTCTGTCTCCGTACTGTTTGGTTTACTGTATAGACTGTCAGCTACTAACTGTACTGTTATCAAGTAATGTCGTCGCAAAAAGTAAACCCTGTAACAAAATTAATAAAAATATTAAAAAAATTTATTTTTTTCCGACGGTGGTGCCGTCTCTCTTTCTAAGAGCTGATTATTTACATTCCATTCACAAAAACATCATAACAGAAAACAAAAATAAAAATTGATCAAACCATCAAATTCAATATTTTACAAAGAATAATTAAACTGTACATGTTCATAAAAGCATATTTAAATTATAAAATTCACCCAAATCCTAAAAAAAATAAAATAATAAAATAAAATCTAAAATTCACCAATCAGCACATTGGATATTTAAATGCTCTTACAAAAAATAAAAAAATAAAAAATTTCCAACAAGATCTCAATTTTGAGCCTATTTCAAAAATCAAGCTGCAAATTCCTTACTTCTAGAATCAGATCTTCCCCTCGTCAAAATTTATCCTTTTGACCTACAAATAAATAGATAACAGTTGCAAATTATAATCTTTTGGAGAAACCAACTATTTAAACACCAGTAATGAAGACAATGAAAACTGTGGAAAGAACACTTACGTTGTCATCAGGAACAACTGCATATCTCTCAGAGTAAACTTTAATCGGGTCTACTGGTTTTTTGTGACATCACTATCTCCTGAACATCACAAAGAACAAACCAAAGTTAACACCAATATTTCACTATCACATCATCATCAATTATTATCATTCAATTATAGATTAAGGTATACTTAGTTTCATGTATCATTCAGCTCCAAGGCACTAAACTAACAATGTGATCTCATCAAATATATGCTATATGTTGTAAATTCATGCATGAGCAACGATTATATAAATTTTGCACATGAAAGGAAAAATAATAATACAATCACCTAGGTTTGCCTAGGGTCTTGGGTGCTCTACTGAATTTTCTACAATATCCCCCACCAACATTGGGGCTTTGCACTCCAGCAAAATCCGTAGGTAAGGCTACACATACACCTAGACCCGATCCATACCACAGAGCATCATTGACGATCCTTGCATAAAGAAAGATTTAATACCTTGCACATTGCCTATTAGTCTGTTGGTGTAGAGAGATAGAGCACATTGGTGGATCTTCATATAATAAGAAGGCAAAGACTGATTATAACATGGGAAAAATCAGCTCATCTAAGAACCTAAACTTAAAACTTCCTTACCTTCAATAAATCTCATGGCACAACCAGTAAATGATGTATATGCACGTATTTATAGGTAACAAAACTTAGTGATTCAAAATTTTCAAACTACCCTAAAAATTATGAAATATCAAAGGTAACTGAAACAAAAGTATCCTTTTCATGAATAACACCACTAAAAAATTTGACAATAGAAGAAAAATAAAAGCCAATGCTACAAGCATCCAACACTTGAAGGAACAGTTTAACCCTCTCAAATGTCCCTCTATTCCATTCTTTCCAAATAAACTAAAAATTACAGTACAATAATCCTCCACACCATCCACCAACCTTGCTCCAACCTTAAGGATATCAACCACAAAGAATATAGGCAATTTAGTTTTTTGCATAACCTAGCAAACTCAAACCAATTGACAAAAATACAATAAGTTAATAGTCTTAGATATTTAAGTGATCAATGCATACAGTAATGCGATGCATCATACCAAGTAGGAATGGGCAATAACAAAATATAAGATGTGGAGAAAGAACTTTTCATATGACTTCATAAATATGTCAACAACCACCAAAATATCTGTGAAGTTTTAGATTGAAGCACATAAACCTCCAAACAGAGACACCTCCCGAGTAGAATTCTTGGCTTTTGGACTGCTCCTTTTGGGATTAAGGTTAGCAGGCTTCATCTCAACAGCAGAATAATTATTTGTAAGTCCATCTGATGAGTGAACTTTTGGCTCAATTCTCTCTAGCCTGGCATTAATATCTCTTAATTGCAGTTTAATACCATATTAATCAATACAATTGAGTGATAATATCAACTAAATAAGGCTCAAATTTTATCCTACACTAAAACATCATCATCTAAAATTGAAACATATATAAACATAAAACCTCAATCTCAGGAGTTCTTGACCTTGAAAGTATTGGGGGAAGGAGAGAGCAGATTCAAATAGCCTTGCATACAGATTATACTCACCAGTGATGTGGGAAGATGATGACGCTGAAGTTCATCACGAAACTGAGGCCCAGCCTGAGTATACATCTCCTGAGAAGGGAACAAAAATCAGATAAATTCCCTAACAAAACAAACTTGAACAAAAATCTGATATATATATATATATAAAACAACCATCGGGCCGAGAGAGAGAGAGAGACAGATTGAGAGAGAGAGAGTTTACCTGTGAGTAGATCGGCGGTGCGATGATCGGTGCGAATCGATGAGATGAGCAACGAGAGAGTAAGAGAGTGATCGGTGCAGAGATGAACGAGATCGGTGCAGAGATAAACGAGAGGGTGAGAGAGAGAGAGAGAGAGGCGACTGAGAGAGTGATGTGAGGGAGACGATTAGATTTAGGGTTTTTTTTGGTTCTAAAGAGATTGGGGATTTTGGGGCGCGGGAATGGAAAAAATTGGGGGAATCGAGCGGGCAGGATTGGGAAAAAAATATATATTTAAATAATAATTTTCATCATAAATGAATATTTAATGAATGAAAAATTATTATTATTATTTTTTATTTGGTAGAAGTAAGGATAATATTTTAATGAAAAATATTTTCTATTAAGAGTGATGAATGAGAGAGAGAGACGGAGAGAGAGAGAGAGACAAACAGACAAAGAGAGAAAGAGATAGAGAGAGAGAAAGAGACAGAAAAAGAGAGAGACAGAAAAAAGAGAGAGAAACAAGAGATGAGCGAACAAAAAGAGAGAGAGTTTGGTGCCTGAAAACCTACATATATATATGAGCAGTGAGCTAAAGCCCAGTGAATAACACAATATGTAAAGGGGTTTAGAATGAATGTCCTTACAGTAATGAAAACAGTTCAATTCAAATAGTATTTCAGTTGTTCAGTACAGTAAACAGTCATATGTGGTACATCCATTAGCATAACAGTAACAGTAGGTCTTAAAAGACCCAACAGTAATGATGGCCATCAGTCAGTAAACAGTAGTGGCTCCACAAGGGAACCGACAGAGATCTTTGTAACAGTAACAGTAACAGTAAACCGTAGGTACTAAGGATGCCACAGTACAGTTCAGAAATAAAGGACATACATTCATTCAGTAATACCAGTTCAGTAAACAGTTCAGTTCAGTATTCAAAAGATATCAGTTGAACATATCTTTACACAATTGTTACTCACAGAGTTTGGGCTACAGTAGGCTAGAGCGTGTCTCCCCAGTCGCCAACCCTACACAGTTAACAGATTGAACACACTAAGCTACGCAGTTGGGAAAGTAACAACTTAAACCCTAATTTGCCTCGGTGTGTTCTACATATATATCCTCGACAAGATGCCTTAGACTAGGCCTAAGAATGCCTAGAATGGAATGAGGATGCAAAGATGCGATCAGAAAACAGTTTCAGAATTTTCAGGAAAACAGAGTCCCGCTCGAGCGCAGGTTTCCCCGCTCGAGCGGACATGCAACAAAGGTACACGCTCGAGCGTAAACTTTCCCGCTCGAGCGTACTGTGAAAGTACTGGATGGGTGAAATCTCCGCTCGACGCCCCGCTCGAGCTTGAGACATGACTCTGCTCGAGCGTCCAATCCTTCGCTCGAGCGTACTGTAAAACAGTGCAGAGAGATGCTGGATGCTCGGATTCTCCGCTCGAGCGCCAACTTAACCGCTCGAGCGGAAGTGCAAAATCTGGGAAACCCAGATTGCACCTCCAAGCTCAAACTCAAGCTAAAATGCATCAAAACCGATCCTCTTGGGCTCATTTTCTGGAAAACATTTATAAACACATAGGAGAACATGTTTTAAAGCTCAATTTGAGAAATCAAAGCCCAAGGGTGTTTAATTCGAACTCAATTTCAAACCATTTTCAAGAACAATCCTCAAACATAACATGCATGAGTTTTAAACCAAATTGAAGCTCCAAAGCTTGCTCAAATGAGCTCATTTCTTCAAAACCAGATGAAAACATGGTCTATAACAACAATATGAGCATGCATGTACCAATGTCCATGTAATCAACCTCAAAATGCAACAATACTAACATGCATGCAAGAAATGAGCTTCAATCCACCATTAATGAACCAAATCATGGCTTAGCTCTACAAATGAGGCATGAATTGTGCAAGAATGAACTCAAGAACAACAACAAGAAGATGAATGTCCTACCTTAGTCTTGTATTCAAGGTCTAGGAGCTCAAAGTAGCAATCACACTTCAATTCTCAAACAATTCCAAGCAATTCAAGATGAAAACCAACTCCTCAAGTCTCTCTCTCTCTAAGGTCGGTTGAGGCAAGAAGAGGAGAAGAAATGTTTGGTTTGATCACATACGTGGAGTGTAAAGGGCTCAAAAGGTGTGATGTGGTGGCCACTAAGTGGCGGAACGGTAATTAAGTCCAACTCTTCAATTAGCTTATTTAATCTAATTTAATCATACCTAATTAATTTTCAGATAATTGTACTATAAAATCACATAAATTATGAGGGTCATTAACCATCAATCAGTTTCTAATTCGGCCGCCGATAAGGCCTTCAATTAGCAGTTTAAACATATGACATGAACAGATAATCAGACAATCAAACAGATAGAATGCAATTAACTAACATATACTCAGTCAATTCAGTTTCCAATTTCAGTCAGTCAGTTCAGTACTTTAATCAGTTCAATTATCAGTCAGTTATCAGTCATTATCAGTTCCGTTTAGCAGTAATCGGTGATTATCGGTAATCAATTAGTCCCTAATCAGTAAACAGTAGGAGGGTTGTTACAGAATCGATGAGATGAGCAACGAGAGAGTAAGAGAGTGATCGGTGCAGAGATGAATGAGATCGGTGCAGAGATAAACGAGAGGGTGAGAGAGAGAGAGAGAGAGAGGCGACTGAAAGAGTAATGTGAGGGAGACGATTAGATTTAGGGTTTTTTTTGGTTCTAAAGAGATTGGGGATTTTGGGGCGTGGGAATGGAAAAAATTGGGGGAACCGAGCGGGCAGGAGGAAAAAAAAAAATCATTATAAATAAATATTTAAATAATAAAAATAAATAAATAATAATTTTTATTTTCTTTCCGTTATTAAGGTTGATTTGTTTCATATATATTTTAATGAAAAATATTTTCACTAAAATAAAAGTTAATTTTCTGTAGTCAATGAAAAATATTTTTCTGCGGTCTATTTTTTTCTATTACTAAAAATCATGAACTAATTTTTCGTAGTAGAGGAAAAGGAGCGGCAGCAGTAGTGAAGGTGGTGTATAAGAGATGATGGTGGTGGTGGCGGTGATGGTGATGACGAAACAGATTAGTGGTGAAGTTGTGGTAGTGGTAGTGTAAATGGAGTGGCAGGGGTGAAAGAGAGGTAATGGTAGTAGTAGTGGTAGTGGTGGTAGTGGAGTGGTGGCGATAGTAGTAGTAATGGTAGTCGTAGAGGTGAAGTGGCTACAGTAGAAGTAATGGTGGTGGTGGAATGGTGTTTGCAGTAATGGTAAAGGTGATAGAGGAGATGGGTGGTGAGAGAGATAAATGAGTGAGAGACAGATAGAGAAGAGAGAGAAAGACAGAGTGATGAGCGAGAAAGAGATAAAGAGAGAAAGAGATATAGAGAGAGATAGAGAGGCAGAGAGAGAAATCGATAGAGAGAGATATATAGAAAAATAGAGATAAACAAGAGATGAGAGAGACATATAGAAAGAGAGCGAAAAGAGATGGACGATAGAGAGAATAGAAAAATAGAGAGATAGAGAGAAAAGAGATGAGCGAGAGAGACAGAGAGAGAAAAGAGATGAGAGAGATAGAGAGAAGAGAGATGAGCGAGAGACAAAGAGAGAAAGAGAATGAGACAGAGACAAAGACTGACAGATAGAGAAGAGTGATAAGTGAGAGAGAAAAGAGAGGTAATATTTTGTGGTAGAGGAGAGGAAGGCGAACATAGTGAGGGATAAATAGATAAATAGACAAATAGACAGATAGAGAGAGAGAAAAGAGTGATGAGTGAGAGAGAAACAAGGAGAGAGAGAGATAGACAGAAAAAGAGATAGAGAATTATGTTTAGAAACAAATAGTCAAGAAATGGCACAATCTTTCTATAACGGAAATGAAGCAACTTGGAAAAGCATAAACTAATTTTTTGTAGTAGAGGAAAAGGAGCGGCAGCAGTAGTGAAAGTAGTGGATAAGAGATGATGGTGGTGGCGGCGATGATGGTGATGGCGAAACAGATTAGTAGTGAAGTTGTGGTAGTGGTAGTGTAAATGGAGTGACAGGGGTGAAAGAGAGGTAATGGTAGTAGTAGTGGTAGTGGTGGTAGTGGAGTGGTGGCGAAACAGACAAACAGATAGATAGACAAACAGATAGATAGACAAACAGACAGAGAAATAAGAGTGATGAGTGAAAGAGAGAAAGAGAATAGTGGTGGTAGTTGAATGGCATTTGCAGTAGTGGTAAATGTGGTAGAGAAGATGGGTAGTGAGAGAGAAAGATGAGTGAGAGACGAATAGAGAAAAGAGATAGAGAGACAGAGTGATGAGCGAGAAAGAGACAAAGTGGTCGCTAAAAGTGCATTTTCTTGTAGTGGATCGATAAATCGATAGGGAGCTCAATAAATAAAGAAGATAGATAATTCAAAACTCTGTTCAAAACTTAATTCAAATCATTTTTTTAAATATTTTAAATATTTAAATATTTTAAAAACATTTTAATTTTGTGAGAGACAGATAAAGAAGAGAGATAGAGAGAGAGAGAGAGACACAGAGATAGAGTGATGAGCGAAAGAGAGATAGACAAAGTGGTTGCCAAAAGTGTATTTTCTTATAGTGGATCGATAAATCGAGAAGGAGCTCGATAAATAGAGAAGATAGGAGTAAGAGAGTGAGCAAGTTGAACATAGTGAGGGAGAAATAGACAAATAGACAAGTAGACACAGAGAGAGAAAAGAGTGATGAGTGAGAGAGAGACAGGGAGAGAGAGATAGACAGAAAAAGAGATAGAGAAAGAAAGAAAGAGAGAGATGGAAAGATAGAAAAAGAGAGAGAAACAAGAGATGAGCGAGAGATAGACAAAAAAAAGAGAGAAATAGAGCGAAAAGAGATGAGCGAGAGAGAGACACAGAAAAAGAGAGAGACAGAAGAAGAAGAGAAATGAGCGAGAGAGATAGAGAGAGAGAAAGAGAGAGAAAAAAAAAGAAATGAAAGAGATAGAGATAAGAGAGATGAGCGAGAGAGACAGAGAGAGAAAACAGATGTGAGAGATAGAGAGAAGAGAGATAGGCGAGAGACACAGAGAGAAAATGAGAGAGAGAGAAACAGGCAGACATAGAAAGAGAGAGAGATAGAGATAGAGATAGAGAGAAATGAATGAAAAGAGATAAAGAGAAGAGAGAGAGATAGAGATAGAGAGACAGAAAAATGAAAAAATGAATGAAAAGAGAAATGTTATATCAAAAGAGTAAGACGATATTGTTTTTTTTAATTTTTTTTGCGACAGAAAAATACCGTTGAATTTATTCAAATCATTTTGTGACTGTATATATATGAAGCTATCTCAAAACCACAATCACCAAAATCTTTTAAAAATTCACTAAATACCAAAAATACAAAAAAAATACCATAATTCAATACATTTTTTTTTTGTATTTTTATGTATTTATTAATTTTTAAAAATATTTTTTCATAAATTTTTTATTTTTTAGATACATCTAAGTAAGGTACATCTAAAAAAAATATTTAAAATTTTAAAAATATTCACTAATAATTCGAGCATATTGTTTGATAATAATACAAGTAAATTTTGTGAGACCCTTAAATTTTGTAAATGTAGTGGCCCTGGTTAGAAAACCCGACCCATTTTATTGTTCTGTTAAGGCACATGGTTGTCCGAGTGTATTTGTTTGTTTTTGAGTGGTTTGGACCTTCGGTGTGTTCGGGTTAGCTTCAGAACAGTAGCCCATGTGTTTTGCCTCAGGTTGGTCGTGCCCACAAGGGGTCGCGACTAGAACGTGACCAAATCGAGCTTCAGGTCAGTTGGTTGGGAGGAAGGTGCATAGCCCGCGATGGATTGTGTGGCCTACAATGGTGGTTCGCGACCTTCATAGTCGCACCCACAACCAGGCTTGTCTTCTTTATCACGGTCATGGTGTGGCCTTCACGCCCGCGGTCTGTTTGCCTATAAAAGGTGTCAAAAGGTGAAAATATCGCATTTTGAGTTCTATCTTCTTCTCTCTAGTCCTTTTCCATTATTTTTGGCCTTTTTAAGCTTTCAAGCTTGGTTTTCATCTATTTCTATCCATTTTCTACCAAAACATAGAGCTCGAAAGGGGCTTCCATTTAATCTGAGCGGATTATCGTTTTGTTGCCGGTGATTTTTGAGTTGTTTTCTCTTTTTTTCAAGAGATAGGGATTCTTTTGCCCCTTTTTAATATCTCGTCTATAGACAGACATGTGGTAGATTTTATTGCATTAAAAGCATAGTTATTGTGAAATTTTCAAAAGCATGATTAGGGATTCAAGGTTTGGATTTCTAGAAGTCAAACTGAAGAAGAGTCTCTACGGCCTGAAACAGGCGCCGAGACAATGGTACAAGAAGTTTGATTCATTTATGGTGGATCACGAGTACACAAGAACGGTGGCAGACCAGTGTGTATATTTCCGAAGCTTTTCGGATGGAAAGTTCATTATCCTACTGTTGTATGTCGATGATATGCTGATCATTGGACAGGATACTACTATGATCAACAAGTTGAAAAAGGACCTGTCGCAGTATTTTGACATGAAGAATTTAGGCCCAGCACAGCAAATTTTGGGCATGAAGATTGTTCGTGACAGGAAAGCCAATAAGATATGGCTGTCACAGAAGAAATATGTTGAACGGGTAATTGAAAGGTTCAACATGAAAGATGCCAAGCCAGTCAATTTTTTTTTTTATTTTTTAGATACATCTAAGTAAGGTACATCTAAAAAAAATATTTAAAATTTTAAAAATATTCACTAAAAAAAAAACACGAAAGCCACTTTTTGTGACGGCAGAAAATGTTGTTTCAAAAAAGCAGAGTATTTGCGACGGCACCATTTGCTGTCTCAAAAAAGCAGAGCATTTGCGACGGCACTATTTGCCGTCTCAAAAAATGAGAGTATTTGCGACGGCAGAAAATACCATCGCAAATACTCTCATTTTTTGAGACGGCAAATAGTGCCGCCGCAAATGCTCTGCTTTTTTGAGACGGCAAATGGTGCCGTCGCAAATACTCTGCTTTTTTGAGACGGCATTTTCTGCCGTCACAAAAAGTTACTTTTTGAGACGGCAAGTGTGCCGTCGCAAATAGTTCCGTCTCATATACCCAGTTTTCTTGTAGTGCACTAATTACAAATAACAAATTCACTTTGTTTGGTTTGAGGTTTCTAAAAACACTTTTCAAAAAATTTTAGATTTTTGTTTTTCGTATTTTTTTGTTTTTATTGAATTTTTTTAATATTTCAAGCAATTTTTTAAATTTTTAGATACACCTAACATAAATATACTTAAAAAGTATAATTTTTGCGAAAAAAATCTTTAAAAAATTCACTAAATACCAAAAATATAAAAACAATACAAAAAATCAATACATTTTTCGTATTGTTATGTATTTATTAATTTTTAAAAATATTTTTTCACAAATATTTTATTTTTTTAGATACATCATGTATCTAAAAAAGTAAAAAAAAAATGCTTAAAATTTTAAAAATATTCACTAAAAACAAAAAAAATAAAATAAAATAAAAAATAAAAAAACTTAATTTTCAAAAAACTTAATTCAAAAATTCAAACCAAACACACTGATTTTTTTTTATATCTTTCTTGAAGTCAATCGTAAAAATTTATGTGAAATATTTTTGTAAATATTTTTATTGTTGTAATTAAGAAGTGCCCCCTCTAATTTATTTTCTTGGCTCTACCACTGAACAAAACTAATGAATAAGATAATCTATTAACTATCCTCAAAAAGTGATTGAAAGTTTAAAATCCAATTTGAACTGATTCATTTTCTTTTCACTCCAATCATTTTACCTTAAAATATTAGGCTGTGTTGGAATTTACCAAAATTTCAAAATTGTCTCAAATAACTTTTATTAGACAACAATCACATCAGTTTTGGACACTATTTATTAATAATGGCTAAGGTCCACACATTGACGTATCTGTTCCTAGTTTCTAATAAAATTTCAAGAAGATTTTTCAAGCATAGTAAACAGACAATTGACAAATGATCGAAAATTTCAAAATTATAGTATATATTTAAAGGAAAATATTTAAGATTCACAAAATATTTCTCATAATTGATCCATAATGATGTGGCCTGATACATGCCAACTTTTGATTTGTTATATATTCTGTACGGGGAGCAAATATTCAAGCAAGCCCGCACTCCTTTCTTCCAAACTCCTGTCTGTCCAATTGACCTGTGAGCACAACGGCGGTGAGCTACCTGGTGGTGTGTGGCCGGAAAACCCCTCCGACGATCAAGTTAGAACACACACACAGGGGATAGATAGAGAGAAGGGAGAGTGTTGAGTGTTTAGTGTATGTCTCACCAAATGTTCATCTGCCCCCGTATGGGTGGCGCAGACGTGCTTATATACCTTTTGCGCCCCAAATCTACTCCCAGTGACCTCTCAACACATGACACTGCTATCCCATCTGCCAGCATAAACCTTGCTGAGCACCACCTAACCCAACTGCCTGCCCATTCTTCTGGGAGCTCGGCAGCCGGGCAGTACCATCTCGGCCATCGTCTGCCATACTGCGCTTCATGCCCAAGTACTCCAACAGCTAAGCTCAGATGAGGACCGGACTCGGCGACATCTCGGCAAAGCCGAGCTCGGGACAACTCACGCTTGTCTGCGGTCGACCTACCTGCCGAGCAAACAGGTACCTTGATCCAACCTTGCCTTTCCTGGCGCTGGACTTTTCACCTGACCGGCTTCGTAACCACGGATCCTTGCAGCTCGGTCAATCCACGCGCTGCTTTAACTGAGCAGCTTCCTTCAAGGCCGGGCCACAAACTTAGCCCAACACCTGTTCGGCCCAAATCTGTCTGGCACAACTTTGTCCGGCCCAAATCTGTCCGGCCCAATTCCATATCATTAATCTCCCTCTCAACTGCCCCTTAATTCCGTCCACTGAAGCGTGACTGGGATTACCTATCCTGACCGGGGTAATACTTCCTCGGTCCTTAGTATGCAAAATGGCGACCGAGCTAGTTGACATTCCTGTCTTCAAAACTTGCCCGGTTCAACTCCTTGGTTGACATTCCTGTCTCCAAAAATTGCCCGGTTGACCCCTTGACTCTTCATCCTGTCTCTTCAGTTCTGATGCTGCCATAAATGGGGACACGTGTCAGTCCTCTATTGGTCCTCGAGCAGCCAACCCAGCCGTCCCCTCAATTTTGAATTTGGGCGGCCTCACCGCCCCTATAAACATGCATCTTCCTTCTTCCTTTGATTTTTACTGACTCTCTGGTATTCTAAGCACTTCGAAGCTGCTGTGCCCTCGCCAAGCTTCCATTCTCGTTCTTGCTCTGTGTTTGCGTTGGAAGGAACTGCATTTGCAGCAAATCTTGGTAAGTCTCTTTGAGCTTTTGCTATTACATTTGTTATTCTACACATTAGGGCACCTATCCCTTAAGTTTTAGGATTTAGGCATACAGAATCGTCCCAAACCCCTTACTGTTCATGGTGTTCTTCATTTTCCTTGTTGAACTTTGAAGGTCTGGGGACGACCGGGCTCCAGGTCCTCCTTAGATCCAAAAAACCGCTTAGACCGAGCAAAGAACCTGTTCGCCCCAACCTTAGTAAAAATCGGGCTAGCCAAAGGACTTGGTCGCTCGAGCGGGCTAACATCTGGTCCGCTTGGGCGACCGAGCTCCTTGGTTAGTCTTTACGACCGAGGTGGTTTGGCACTCTTCATGACCGAGCTAAAGTCAAGCTCACTTTGCGCGACCGCGCTTCCTCTTACACTTGCCATCATTTTCCTGCAGAGTCCAAGTGGACCACTGACCATTACCGAGGTTAACAAAGACCGATCAGCCTCTAATCACCACTGTTCCAAACCTCCTAAGCCGAGCTAACTTAGGCCGGCCGTACATGGGGAAATTCCGGTTCCTGGTAGATATTCCGGCTGCTCTGGCCGCGTTCAGGGAGGAGTACGGCATCCCGACCGACGTCCACCTTGAGCTTGCAGAAATTGAGACAACACCTTGGGACAGAGAGCAATGCCCCTTTACCGTGCTGTCAATCATCGAAGGAGGCCTTCGTTTTCCCCTTAACCCATTGATTACAGAGTTCCTGCGCCACACCGGGCTAGCACCCACTCAAGTGTCCACCAACACATATCGAATAATAAACGGCATGCACGAGCTTAACAACCGGCTAGGCACTAACTTAGGTTTAGCCGAGATACTGCGGCAGTACACCCTGGGGCACACCGGCGACGGCCTCGCCTATTACCTTAAGATTAGGCCGGGCAAAGAAAAAATCGTGACCAGAACACCAGACAAGGACTTGCACGATGACGATTTCTTTTGGGTAACCGGCAATTATGAAACAGCCGAGGTACCGGGCTGGTTCATAAGCAAGAACTTCGGTTCCACATGTAAGCCGTGCTGTCTTGTTCGGTCAATTCACTTTATTATTTTGCACTTAACCATTCTTCCTGTTCCTCTTGCAGCAATTCAAGCCTTGCAAGCAAACTACCAATACCCCAACGTAGAAGCAATCCGGACCGTGCTCCGCTACAGCCACCGAGATTGCAACGAATTACTCAGCTACGTTCCAACTTACAGATACTCAGCACCACGCCGGAGTAAAGTTACAGACTTTCTCCGTGCTCCAACTCCTCCTCGAGACCCAACTCTGCCAGACGTCCCGTTTATCCGGTTAACTGAAGCCGAGGAGATGGCGAAAAGGAGTCGCATCAAGAACTTACTCACCACGACCCCGGGCGAAATACCGAGCATCGTTCCCCATTCCCAAGCTGCCGGTCAATCCAGCGGCCCTATGGTTGCCTTGGCGTCTCCAGCTACCGGGCAATCCAGGCAAGAAGCTCGCCGGGCTAGCAAAAGGCCTCGTGCAGACCCATCTGCCGAGCTGATTGCCGAGCTCACCACCGAGCAATCCACAGAAACCGCAGACCCAATTCCAGCATGGCGACCACAGCTTAAGCACCGGGGAAAAGACATCCCGGCGAACGCTTCGATTAAGGGTGACAAAGAGCACCTGCTTGCCTTTGATCTCTCAAAAGCTCTGCTCCTACCGAGCGATGTGGTCGGCAGTGACCACGTTCCAGACACTCGGCTTGTGAAGTCTTCAGTCAAGTCCATGGCCGGGGTAAGTCTCAATCCTTTGCTGAAATTTTTACCAAATGTTTACACGATTTCTAATTTGATCCAGCTTTCCCCTTGTAGGCCATCCAAAAGCAGCACCTGGTCATGGAGCATATCCATCAACTTCGGCAGAAGGCGAATGACACCGCCAACCAGGTCTAAAGCCTTCAGACCGAGCTCGGCCGATCAAAAGCTTCACTCTAAATTGCTAATGCTGACAACAACCGGTTGATCGGTCAGCTTGACGAGGCCAATAAAAAGCGGGATGAGCTCCAGGCCGAGCTGGATGCGCTCAAACAGTCAAGGGAGAAGGACTGCAAAGATGCCAACAACGCCGGCTTTAAGGAAGCCGAGGACAGTTACAAAAAGCAAGTCTTCGCCACCCAGGACATTTATTTCAAGGCCGGTTGGAAGTCTGCCTACCAGCAGCTCCGTCAAGGTTCTGACACCGACGTATTTGCCTCTCCACCGGCTGCCTTCCTACCGACCTACCTTGTGCCTTATGCCAATGATGTCTTTAGTGCGTTGCAGGCCGAGGTTGAGGAAGGGCTTGAAGAAGTGGTCGAGGCAGATGCTGAGGGAGAAGACCGAGAAGAGCAACCGCAGCCCGGCGAGACTCCAACCGTTGCACAAGACCATTCTCCCACAGTTGACTTGGAGACGACCGGGGATGAATTCACCAATCTCTCCCCTTTGGCTTAGTTTTTCTTTTTTTCTTTTTTTTTTTTGGTGGCTTTGCTTATGTAACCGGGCTGTCAGCCCCCCTTTTGTACTTGCTTTCAATCAATGAAACACTAAATTTATCACAAGTGTTTGCACGATCTTGAGTCTTCATCACTTTAGACGAGCAAAATACATCCCAGTTTTCATAATAATTGGACAAAACCTCAACATTTCCAACCGGAATAAATAGCTCGGTTGGAATCTGAGTTGAACAAAACACCAACTCCTTCAACTCTTGCAACCGGAACAAACATCTTGGTTTAATTCTGAGGGTTGAACCAGATATGACCAGCTTCAACCAGAGTAAATCATCTCGGTTGGACATACCCAGGTGAACAAAACATCAACTCTTACAACCGGAATAAACATCTCGGTTTAATTCTGAGGGTTGAACCAGATATGACCAGCTTCAACCAGAGTAAATCATCTCGATTGGATATACTCGGGTGAACAAAACACCAACTCTTGCAACCAGAATAAACATCTCGGTTTAATGTCCCAATTTTAAAAACAGCAATCAAAATGCTAAGCCAAAGATGAGACACTTCTATAAATTGACAAAAAGAATTACATTCTGAAGTGTAAGGCAAAAAATTCCTTTGCACAAAAAGAAAACAAAAGCTAGAAATAGTACAGTTTGAGGTTAGCCGCATTCCACGGCCGGGGTATTGCTCTACCATCCAGATCTTCCAAGTGGTATGCCCCCTTGCCCGTCAGACCGGTGATTTTGTAAGGTCCTTCCCAATTTGCCCCTAGTTTGCCTTCACCTGGCACCAGGGTGTTGCCCAAGACTTTCCTCAAGACCCAATCACCCACCTTGAACGGTCTGGGGTGCACCGTTTTATTATACTTCCTTGACAGCTCTTGTTGGTAGGCAGCGATGTGGATGAGAGCCTTTTCCCGGCGCTCTTCTACTAGACCCAATTCCAGAGCAATGGCCTCAACGTTTAGCTCGGGCTCAAAACTTTCAGTTCTAAGAGTGGGCATGCCTACTTCCAAAGGTATGACCGCCTCCATGCCATAAGCCAAAGCGAATGGAGTTTCCTCGGTAGAACGCCGCGGCGTAGTTCGGTATGCCCAAAGGACGCTGGGAAGTTCCTCGGCCCACTTTCCCTTGGCTTTCTCAAGCCTCTTCTTCAGTCCGTCAAGAATAGTCTTGTTTGACGCCTCGGCTTGACCGTTGGACTGTGGGTTAGCCGGAGTGGAGTTGTAGAATTCAATCTTCAAATCTTCACAAAACCCTCTGAATAGGCGACCGTCAAACTGGGTGCCGTTATCAAAGATCAAAATTTTAGGGACGCCGAACCGTGTTACCACATTCTGCCAGACAAACCGCTTTACGTCTTTCTCCTTGATTGTTGCCAAAGGCTCGGCTTCAACCCACTTGGTGAAGTAGTCTGTTGCCGCGATGAAGAACTTCCGGTTGCCTGGTGCTGTTGGGAGCGGCCCCACTATGTCTAATCCCCACATTGCAAAAGGCCAAGGGCTGGTTAGGGGAAGAAGCTCTCTGGCCAGCTGATGGATCTGGTGTGCAAACTTCTGGCACTTCTCGCACTTGCGAACATATTTCTTTGCGTCAGCTTGCATGCACGGCCACCAATAGCCTTGTGAAATAGCGCGGTAGGCCAAGGACCTGCCCCCTATGTGACTGCCACAGATGCCTTCGTGAACTTCATACAGGAAGGCTTCCACGCTGCTCGGGTGCACACATTTCATGTAAGGACCGGTGAAAGACTTCTTGTACAAAGCACCTGAAGGAGAGAGCCAAAACCGCTCTGACTTTACTCGCACCTTGTGTGCCTCCTTCTTATCGGCTGGAAGGGTCCGTTCTCTGAGAAAGATAATGATAGGGTCCATCCAAGAAGGACCTAACTCGGCGCAGTGTACATCTGTCTGCCCAGTTTCCTCAATGCTGGGCCTTGGAAGGAATTCGATCAACAGAGGGTTGGGAGATGTGCGGTCGACCATAGAAGCAAGGCCGGCCAACTCATCGGCCCGGTCATTCTCTTCTCGGCCAATCTATTGGACCCTGATCGCCTGGAATCGCTTGATATAGTCCCTGACCAGAGCTTGGTACTTTACCATTCTGCCGTCCTTCGCCTCGTAAACCCCAGAAACTTGGTTAACCACAAGCTGGAAATCACTGTAAACCATTAGCTCGGATGCTTGCATCTGAAGCGCACTCTTGAGACCGGCCAAAAGCGCTTCGTACTCGGCTTCATTGTTGGATGCTGGGAAGCCAAGGGTGATTGAATGTTCAATTGTCAGACCGTCTGGCGAAATCAAAACAATACCTAGCCCGGCACCGTGACGGTTCGAGGCTCCATCAACAAAAAGTTTCCACATCTCCCCCACAAAGAGCTTCCAACATTCTGAGGGGTCCTGGGAGGCTTGAAGATTGACGGGATCACGGTTGCTCGGCAGTGCGGCTTCAGGTTCTGTGCTGATTGGTTCCACTTCAGGCCCCCTTGGTGATTCGGCACTGGACTCAACAGGTTGAACTACGATGCCCAAGTCCGTAGGCGAATCACCAGGTTGCGGTATTATGCCGGCTGTAGACTCTGCACTGAGTAGTTCCATGCCTTCCCTCCTTGGTGATGCGCTACCGAACAGAGCAGGTTGGGCGGTGATATCCAACTCCGTCATCGCATCGCCGGGACGTGTCATTGTATTAACTAAAGGTGTGTCGGTGGGGCACGCAAATTCCGCGTCGCCAACTCCAGCAAGTTGTTGTATTTCGGTTGTGCTTGCGTTCACCTCTTGATCTGCCTCGGCAATATCGACCGGCCAGATCGGGTGAGTTCCAGGTGAGAATTCGGCAACAAAATCGGCCAAAGTCTGTGCTTTGATGGCAGTGCGCGGCTGGAACTTCACATCAAACTGTCCCAACTCGACTGCCCACTTAAGAACTCGACCGGAGAAGTCCGCTCGTTCGAACAAAGCCTTAAGGGGGAACTCGGTCAGAACGATGATGGTATGGGCGTAGAAATAGTTCGGCAACTTCCTTGAAGCCATCATCAAGGCCAACGCAAGCTTTTCCAGCGGCAAGTATCTCGACTCTGCCGATAGCAGGGTTTTGCTGACGTAGAAGATGGGGAGGTGCTTGATTCTTTCAGCCCGGACAAGCACCGCACTGACTGCATGCCGCGATACGGCCAGATAAAGGTAGAGTTCCTCTCCGAGCACTGGTGTGACCAACAATGGCACGGAAGACAAATACTCCTGAAGCTCGGCCAAAGCCCGGTCACACTCTTCGTCCCACGAGAATCTTGATTTCAAGGATCGAAAGAAAGGGCGGCAGCGATTTGATGACCGGCTTATAAATCGATTAAGCGTGGCGGCCATTCCGGCCAGATGCTACACGTCCGTAGCCGAGCTGGGCTGTTTTAACTCTTGCACAGCTCGGATCTGTGTAGGGTCTGCTTCGATACCTCGATTCGTGACTAGGAATCCCAAAAATTTCCCGGATCTCACACCGGAGGCACACTTGGATGCATTCAGGCGTAGCTTGTGTGTTTTAAGAATGGCGAACATCTCGGCCAAGTCGGATAAATGGTCTGCTTGATGCCGGCTCTTAACCACCATATCATCAATGTAAGCCTCCATTGTTTGGCCTAGCAGAGGAGCGAACATCTTGGTCACAATTCTTTGAAAAGTTGCCCCGGCGTTCGTCAAACCAAAAGGCATGACTCGGTAGCAGAAGAGTCCCCTTGGTGTAGTGAACGAGGTGATCTCTCGGTCGGGTCCATGCATCACAATCTGATGGTAGCCGCGGTAGGCGTCCAAGAAACTGAGCCTGTCATGTCCAGCCGTTAAGTCCATAAGCTTGTCTATTCTAGGCAGAGGGAAGCTATCTTTTGGACAAGCTCGGTTGACAGTCTTGTAATCAACACAAACTCGCCACTTCCCATATTTCTTAGGTACCACAACTGTATTTGAGATCTACCGAGGATAGTGCACTTCTTGAATTGCTCGCGCCTCAAGCAAATTCTTAACTTCCTCCGCAACCACCTCGGCGTGATGCACCACCGATCTCCTTGTTCGCTGAATGACCGGCTTGGCTCCGGGAAAGACATTGAGATGATGGCATATGAAATTTGGATCGCGACCGGGCATATCGTAAGGCAACCATGCAAAAACTTCGATGTTGGCCATCAAAAACTCAACCATCTCGGCCCGTTCTTGGGTTGTAAGGCTTGAGCCGAACAAGAAGAACTTCTCAAGATGCTCTGTATCTATTCGCACCTCCACCAATTCCTCGACAGCTTTGTCCTCGGCCTTAATGCCCACATCGTCGAGGACTCCGTGGTCCTTCGGTCCCTCAATCATCTGAACGAATCCTTTGGCAGCTCGGTTCCCGTTGACTGCCACAAAGCACTGCTTTGACATGACCTGATCATCCCAAATCTCCTCAATTGCCCCCATAGCCGAGGGGAATCTCATCACCTGATGGTAGGTCGACACCACGGCTTGCATTGCGTGAAGCCATCCTCTTCCAAGGATCAAATTATACGTGGACGGCACCTGCAACACCCAGAATTCCACTTGTTTGACCATGGATCCCGCTTTAACCGGCAGGATAATCTTTCCCAGAGGCCACTCCGGCTGTGAGTTGAAACCAACCAGTGGCGAAGTTGCCGGGGCCAAATCTGTGTCTCCGAGCTTGAGCTATTTGAAAGCGTCGTAGTACATGATCTCAACCGAGCTTCCCTGATCGATCAAGATCCATTTGACATCAAAGTCCTTGACGCGGAGTGTAACTACTAGGGCGTCGTTGTGCTGCATCTGAATGCGCTCCAAGTCCCCTAAGGAGAAACTAATCACATCTTTCACTTCTGTCTTCCCCCTCTTGAGTGCAGGCTGAACCGACAAGACTTCCCTCATGTGTTCTGCCTTCTTGATCATACCCCGGAGCTCGCATACCCGCGCCGGTTCCACTGTGCCGTGGATGACATTTACAACCCCTTGCAGAGGCGCATCTCGGTCTCCCGATCCCTTTAGGTCTACAGGAGCTTGATTTGCTTTCACGCCCCCATCAATGTAAAGGTCCAGGTGTCCGGCTGCGACTAGCTCTTTCAAGTGTTTCTGCAACGGCAAACAGTCCTCTGTTCTGTGGCCTCGCTCCCGGTGGAATGTGCAACGGTATCTCGGATTGAAGCCCTTCGACGATCAAGTTAGAACACACACACATGGGATAGATAGAGAAAAGGGAGAGTGTTGAGTGTTTAGTGTATGTCTCACCAAATGTTCATCTACCCCCGTATGGGGGGCGCAGACGTGCTTATATACCTTCTGCGCCCCAAATCTACTCCCAGTGACCTCTCAACACGTGACACTGCTATCCCATCTGTCAGCATAAACCTTGCTGAGCACCACCTAACCCAACTGCCTACCCATTCTTCTGGGAGCTCGGCAGCCGGGCAGTACCATCTCGGCCATCGTCTGCCATGCTGCGCTTCATGCCCAAGTACTCCAACAACTAAGCTCAGATGAGGACCGGACTCGGCAACATCTCGGTAAAGCCGAGCTCGGGACAACTCACGTTTGTCTGCGGTCGACCTACCTGCCGAGCAAACAGGTACCTCGATCCAACCTTGCCTTTCCTGGCGCTGGACTTTTCACCTGACCGGCTTCGTAACCACGGATCCTTGCAGCTCGGTCAATCCATGCGCTGCCTTAACCGAGCAGCTTCCTTCAAGGCCGGGCCACACAACTTGGCCCAACACCTGTTCGACCCAAATCTGTCTGGCACAACTCTGTTCAGCCCAAATCTGTCCAGCCCAATTCCATATCATTAATCTCCCTCTTATATTCAATTGTGTAGGACCTACTTTTCTTGCCACATCATTGTAGATAATTTTAAAGATCTAAATTGTGAATCTCTAACATTTTTCATGCTTAAAATTCTTATTATGAGTCACATTATGAATGAATTTTGACTTTGATGGTAGATTTTGGATAGTTTATTTATGGGCAAATTATATTGGTAATCCCTACATTTTGTTACTTGTGTTATGCTAGTTCATATAGTTTTCGTTGACTCAAGTTAGTATTTGAGCATATGACCTACAGAATGCAGCGGGACTCTTCTTCGTAGAGTTAAAAAGGTACAATTCTTGGTCTTTCTTGTTTGTATCGTGCTTTATTTCATGCATTATACACCTTACATTTTTGGGAAAAACATTACTCTATGTAACACTAACTAAAATTAAGGCAGATGTAATATCTCAACAATCATACTCAAGATGGATCGAATTTTAAGGCCAAGTGGGCATGTTTGTATTCGTGACACTGGCATTGTTATCGAAGAACTTAAAGATCTTGTAGCTACCATGGGATGGGATACCTTATTATTTGACACCATTGAGGGACCCCATGCTACCTATAAGCTTTCGTTCAGTACAAAGCCTGTGTAACGTGATCGCTTCTTTTTTTTTTCTTTTCCCCCCTTATTACATTGTAATATTATTTTTTGTTTTGAATAATCTCTATATGTTTCTTGTTTCTTTCTTTCTTTTTCTTTTTTTTAAAAAAAAATTATTTTGTTGAAAGCTTGGAAGTCCTTAAATCAGATTAGAAAATAGAGATGGTGCTGAGATGGACTAATTGTAATCTATGTCTATACATTAATTAGTCAAGTCATGGATAGCATCCCAACAGAAGGATCTAATATTTTACAGAATGGAATTTTTTAATTTTTTATCATTATTATTTTTGTGTATCTATGCAGCAACAATGAAATATCAGACAATTTGCTTAATATTTCTCCAATGGCTACTTTCTGTTTCACTTTCCGAGTTCAAACTGTGTCTTCTATATTGTTTACTTGATCATAAATATACATACAAAGAATATTATAAAAGTAATGAAAAGATGGAAAGGTTCTTAGAAACATGTTAATGAATTCCAAGAATGTTTCTCAAGAATTTTCAAAAAGTTTTCTTAAGAGTTTCCAAAAAGATTCATAAATGCTTCCACATACTATCCTGTAAAGTTTCTTGAAATTTCCATCTTCCATCCCACTTTAACAATTCTCACAGCCAGAAAAATGAGAAAAACTTCAATGAATATTGTTAGAAGTTCTCTTGTATACAAAGTGTTAGGGAATTTTTAAAATAGGTTTTTAAATGTATAGTTTAATTTTTTGAGTGTTTTCAAAACTTTCCTTATTTTTCTTTGAAAAGCTTCAAATAAGCTTGTGGACTTTGTCCCACATCGGAAAGAGAGAAAACATAGAGTACTTAATAAAGAGCTACATGGAATATTCCTTTGAATATGGAATTGTGAGGTGAAAGCTAGTGTGCATGCACCCACACCACAAGGATGGTGCTTCGCACCATTCGCCCGCACGCGTGTGGCGTGGGCTATGTGGCGTTTGATGGCGCATTATGCACTTAACAAGGGCATTTTTCTATTTGCATCAGATAGGTTGGAGCAGTGACGTGGATCTAACATGGCATGGGTGACTTGGAATACTGCCAGCTCCACGTAGCACTGACGTGTCATCTGTCGGCGGTGAGTCAACCAACCGATCGAACGGTTGTATGTTCGATCTAGAGTGGATTGATCATAGCCGCTGATTGGTGATGCGCACAATCGTACGGATGAGATGGCACCCGATCGTGGTCGGGTATGATTAGTGAAGGCATCTATTTGGTGTGAGAATGATCTGCACCATAGATCATCGATCCAATGGTCACATCTAATTGGATGCGATCAAGGGACATGACTATTCAATTAGGTGCATCAAGGCCTATAAATAGAATGCGAAATCAGCCATTTTATTCTATCAAAAAATTCAAAAACATTCCTGCAATTCTGTCTCTCTCTCTCTCTCTCTCTCTCTCTCCTTCTTGATTTTGAGTTTTCAATTAAGAGTTTCTTAAGCAAATTTGTGCTTTTCTTACTGTAATCAAGTTCTACAGATTTGATTATCAGTATCTTGGTTTTCTTGATTATATCAAGAGTATTCTAATCTACTGTCGTCAGTGTAGATGCTGGTAGACTTGATCTTTAGATCAGGCTTCATTGTATCCTGGAGACAAATTTGTTATAACCCCCTACACACCTTTTGGTGGGTGTAAATATTAGGAAAGAGACTTAGTAACGTGACTTGAAGCATCATATTTTTGTGCTACATAGACAAGATCATCGCCAAGTTTTGAAGTGCCAAAGACCACCAATTGAAGAATTCAAGACCATTTGTTCCAACAATCTAAAGACAATATTTAGATATGGCGATGTCTATTCAGAAAAATAACTCAAGATTTCATGAAGCTTGACCAATTTGATGGCGGCAATTTCCGTTGCTGGCAAAAGAAGATGCATTTTTTGCTCACCACTCTCAAAGTGGTCTATGTGCTGACTACCTCTTATCCGGTGTAGCAAGAAGACGAGACTACAAACCCGTACCAGAACCAAAATGGGAGAATGACGACTACATTTGCCGATGACACATTCTGAATGCGCTATCAAACTCTCTGTTCGATGTGTATCAACATTTGGAAATGGCAAAGCAACACTGGGACATGCTACAATCAAAGTACCTCACCGAGGATGCCATCAGTAAGAAATTTCTTGTTACTAATTGTATGCGTTTTACTATGATTGATACAAAGCCCATTATGGAACAATTCTATGAAATCCAACATATTCTGAGTCAGTTTCGAAAAAACAATATGAACATGGATGAATCTATGGTAGTTTCATCTATAATAGAGAAACTGCCAACTTCTTGAAAGGATTTTAAGAAAACTCTGAAACACAAAAAGGAAGATCTAACTTTAAAGGAATTGGCTCAATACCTCTAAGTTAAGGAAGAGTCAAGACTTCTTGAAAGTAAAGAAAACCAATTGGCTCAGACTTCCAAGGTTCATATGGTAGATGATGACAAAAGGTTCAACAAAAAGAAGCGTAAGTATGACTCCCAACCCGAGAAAGATGCTAAGAAGCTGAAAGGCGCTTGGTAGCGTTGTGGCAAGCAAGGGCACTTTAGAAATGAATGCCGATCATACAAGAAGAAGCCAGAAGCATTAAATGCCAAGAACAAGTTCGTGGCTGTTGCATCCGAGGTGAACATGCTTGAAGATGTTGGTGATTTGTGGATTGACTTAGGAGCAACAAGACACGTCTGAACTACAAGAGCTGTTTCACTACTTATGAACAAGTGAGTGATGGAATAGTTCTCTACATGGGCAACTCTTCAACTGCTACTATCAAAGGCAAAGGGGATCTAGAGTTTACATCTGGAAAAGTCTTAAGTCTTAATGATGTTTATCATATACTTAATGTTAGGAAAAACCTTGTATCTGGAAGCTTGCTTAATAAGCATAGTTTCAAGTTAGTATTTGAGTCGGATAAATTTATCCTATCTAAGGGTGGAATTTTTGTTGGGAAGGGCTACATGTATCAGGGAATGTTTAAACTTAACATTATCAATAATATATCTATTTCTGCTTATATTGTTGATTCTCTTTCTTTATGGCATGCTCATTTAGATCATGTTAATACTAGGAAAATGCATGATATGGTTAATTTAGATTTAATTCCTAAGTATGTAATTGATATGTTTGAAAAATGCAAATTTTGTGTGCAATCTAAAATTACTCGCTTTCCATTTCCTAAAGTAGATAAAACCACATCTTTGTTTGAACTTGTGCCTAGTGATGTATGTGACATGCATAGTACCCCCACTAGAGGTGGTAAGAAATATTTTGTAACATTCATTGATGATTTTTCTAAGTACTGTCACATCTATCTTTTGCATTCAAAAGATGAGGGGCTTGATAAATTTAAGATTTTTAAGACAGAAGTAGAAAATCAATGTAATGTCAAAATAAAGAGACTTAGGTCTGATAGAGGCAGTGAATGCCATTTTTCAGAATATTGTGAAAATGTTGGTATTATTTATGAGAAGTCTGCACCCTACACATCACAACAAAATGGAGTAGCTGAAAGAAAGAATAGGACATTAATAGAAATGATTAATGCTATGCTTTCTTACTCTAGTTTAAGTTCTGGTTTTTGGGATGAAGCCTTGCTCACTGCCTGTCACAATCTTAATAAAGTTCCTTTCAAGGGAAGAAATGTTACTCCTTATGAACTTTGGCAAAACAAGAAACATAATCTAGGTTACTTAAAAACATGGGGCTGTAGAGCAATAGTCAGATTGCCTGAAACTAAAAGGAAGAAATTAGGTGAAAAAGGAATTGAATGCATATTCCTTGGCTATGCTATACATAGCAAAACATATAGGTTTTTGGTAGTAGAACCCAATTGTTCAGTAGAAACAAATACCATAATTGAATCATGTGATGCTGTATTTTATGAGAATCGTTTCACAATCATTCCAAGGTTATATTCTAATCAAGAAAATGAATCAACTCATTTGGTGTCTACAGAGGAAAGTGAACGACATGAACCCATTGAGCCTAATGAACCTAATGAGCTTGTTAAGTTAAGGAGGAGTAAGAGGGCTAGGACTGAGAAGTCATTTGGCCTTGATTTCATTGTTTACCTCGTAGAAGGAACTAGGAAAGCTTTTTGTAAGCAAACAATGATTTCTTTGAATATGGATTCAAATCCACTAAACTTTGAGAAGACTATGAAGTCTCAAGATATTGCTTTTTAGAAAGAAGCAATAAATAGTCAGATGGATTCTATCATGGGTAATAATACTTGGATACTTGCTAATTTGCCACCTGGATCTAAACCAATTGGTTGTAAATGGATTTTTAAAAGGAAAATGAAAGTTGATGGCACAATTGACAAGTTCAAAGTAAGATTAGTTGCTAAGAGTTTTACTCAAAAGGAGGGTATCGATTATTTTGATACATATGCTCTGGTTGCCAGAATTACCACCATTCGAGTGTTGATTGCCTTAGCCTCAATTACAAGCTTGAAATCTATCAAATAGATGTTAAGACCGCTTTCCTAAATGGAGAGTTAGATGAGGAAATCTACATGCAACAACTGGAAGGATTTGTTGTATAGGGTCTAGAATACAAAGTGTGCATACTCGTGAAGTCACTATATGGACTAAAACAAGCTCCAAACAGTGGCATGAGAAATTTGACAAAGTCATAATGTCAAATAGTTTTAGGATACATGAATCTGATAAGTGTGTCTACATTAAGTTTATTGGCAATAGAGGTGTAATCATATGTTTATATGTAGATGACATGCTTACTTTTGATACTAACAATGAAGTCATTGAAAGTACTAAAAGTTTCTTGTCATCTAGTTTTAGTATGAAAGACATGGGCTTAGCTGATGTAATTCTGGGTGTTAAGTTCAAACGAGAGGACAATAATTTGATTCTTACCCAGTCGCGCTATATTGAGAAAATTCATACGAAATTTAATCAATATAATTATACACCCATGTCTACACCTTTTGATTCAAATTTGAAATTGTATCCTAATACTGGAAGAGTTGTTGATAAGCTAGAATACTCAAGAGTAATAGGTAGCCTAATGTATGCCATGACTTGCACTAGACCTGATGTTGCATTTGTAGTGGAAAAACTTAGTAGATATATTAGTAATCCCAGTAGTGTGCATTGGCATGCTGTTAATCGAGTACTTAGGTACTTGAGGAAAATGATAGACTATGGGATAGTCTATAGTGGGTATCCAATAGTGCTGGAAGGATTCACGGATGCCAGTTGGATAACTGACCGTGAAGATCACTCGTTCACGAGTGGTTGGATTTTTACTCTTGGAGGAGGAGCTGTCTCCTGGGGCTCTAAGAAGCAAACATGCATAACAGACTCAACCATGGCATTTGAGTTTGTAGCATTGGCTTCTTATAGCAAAGAGGCGGAGTGGCTAAGAAATCTCTTGTTAGAGAGTAAAATATGGCCAAAACCTATGCCACCAATATCTTTGCATTATGATAGTGAAGCAACTCTATCACGGGCCTATAGCCATGTCTATAATGGAAAGTTCAGGCATATAGGACTGAGACATAGTTGTGTCAAGTAGTTAATCACAGAAGGTGTGATTACCATTAGTTATGTAAAGTCAAGTGAAAACTTGGCTGGCCCCTTAACAAAGGGATTTGGTGTGGAAAACATCAAAGGGAATGGGTCTTAAACTCACTTAACATAATTACTCCTGGTGGAAATTCGACTCAACACTTGAAGAAATATAAAGTCTTGAGTTCAATGAGCCCAAGTACACCATATGTCGTGATTGCAAGCACTTAGTTTTATTTCATTTTCATTCCAAGGTTGAAGTGCTTGGTACCTGTAATGTAAAAAAAAGAGGATGAGTTAGCAAACTCTTAATAAGCTTGCAACTGAGTTGTTAGGGTACTATAAATTACAGGGGTACTCTCAGTAAGCTTACTTATGTGAGTATAAGAGGTGGTGCCGTTTCCTATGAGTCCAAGGGCTTGACTCTAGAGCACTCATGAAACAAGATATAGACACAAGGTCAATCCACGTATCGATTTGTTTGAATACTTGAGGTAACTTATATTGTGCGTGAGACATGTCCGGTTAGTCGTATAAGATCACTAGTTCAAAGACAAGTCTATTATGCCATCTTAACTAACTTTGAGATGTCTTCACTAAGTGAATGATTCAAATCGTAAGATATCTTCACCTATGCATAAGGCTGCCAAGTGAACCAAGAGTCATCATTTGGTATTTTGAAAATGGTGAGGGTATGTTGGGGAATTTTCAAAATGGGTTTTTAAAATGTATAGTTTAATTTTTGGGGTGTTTTCAAAACCTTTCTTGTTTTTCTTTGGAAAGCTTGAAATAAGCTTGGGGACTTTGTTCCACATCGGAAAGAGAGGAAAACATGGAGCACTTACTAAAGAGTTGCATGAAATATTCCTTTGAATATGGAATTATGAGGTGAAAGCTAGTGTGCATGCACCCACACCACAAGGATGGTGCTTCACACCATCTGCACACGCATACGCATACGTACGCGCGTGTGGTGTGGGCAATGGGCTGTGTGGCGTTTGATGGCGCACTTTGCACTTAGCATGGGCGGTGCCATGAGGGCGCTTTCCTATTTACATCAAATAGGTTGGCGTCCGTTGGCGGTGAGTCAACCAACTGATCGAACGATTGTGTGTCCGATCTGGAGTGGATTGATCATAAATGTTGATTGGTGATGCACGCGATTGTACGAATGAGATGGCACCCGATCGTGGTTGGATATGATTAGTCAAGGCATCTATTTAGTGTGAGAATGATATGTACCATAGATCATCGATCTAACGATCAGATCTAATCGAATGTGGTCAAAGGACATGACCATTCGATCAGGTGCATCAAGGCCTATAAATAGGCTACGAAATCAGCCATTTCATTCCATTCAAAAATTTTGAAGAATTCCTGCAATTCTCTCTCTCTCTCTCTCTCTTTCTCTCTCTCTTTCTCTTGATTTTGAGTTTTCAATTAAGAGTTTCTTAAACAAATTTCTGCTTTTCTTATTGGTAATCAAGTTCTGCAGATTTGATTATTAGTGTCTTGATTTTCTTGATTACATCAAGAGTATTATAATCTACTGCCGTCAGTGCAGACGCCCGTAGACTTGATCTTTGGATCAGGCTTCATTGTATCTTGCAGGCAAATTTGCTGTAAAGAGGCATACCTTTTGGTGGGTGCAAATATTGTCTTTAGAAAAGCAACTTAGTAACGCGACTTGAAGCATTATATTTATGTTCTACATAGACAAGATCATCGCTAAGTTTTGAAGTGCCAAAGACCACCAATTGAAGAATTCAAGACCATTTGTTCCAACACAAATTGCTTGTTTGGATGAATTCACAACAATACCTTTGTTAAGTGGTTTTTGTTTTTGTTTTTTTGTTTTTTTTTATTTTTTTGAAGTGTTCAATGACATGAGATAAGAGACCCTATAGATGGTTAGTTAATCTTGGTCTAAATTCTACAGCAACAATGTAATGTGAAATGTTGTTGAAATCTATTGAACTCCAAATAAAAGTACCTAAATTGAGCAGAAAAATACAAAAAAAGATAAGAATGTGTAAGAATTTAAATATTCCAACAATTATTCTTGTTAAAAATGCATCCCAATACATTTAGAAGTATTGTCTACTATGATTTAACCCAACAGTTAACTTCAGCCCAAAAGGCACCTCTGTAATGGAAGTTTATCATGGACATTGTTCGCAACTGATGTGGGATGCCAACATTTCTCAAGCTTTAAATGATGAAACTACAAATAGAAAAATTATGCAAAAGAAAGCATATCATTATAATGATTTTTCTATCATTTTCTACTGGGATCTACGCTAAGAGAAATTTTAAGGATTATCTTCCAAAAGTACTTATATGTTCCAAAGTAAAAGACTTCCAAATTATGTTCAAATCTTTACAAATCGAGAGTTACACACTTACACTATTATAATTTGATGAGACTAAGTTGAAGTCTGGTTAAAGATTATGGCAATACATAGAGCTAGGTGGAGAAAATGATCTATGTATAACAGACCACATTCACAGTAACTATCAAAGTTTTGCCATAAAAAATGCTATACAAAAACAAATACAAAACACAAAACACAAAAAACAAAAAACAAAATTTTCTTACAAATTGAGTTGGTATGTAATAATAAAACATTTGAAAAAATAAGATGAGAAGTGATGGTGTGTCCTGTATTATTATCAAACCAATTGAAATCCAAACTCTCTCTCCAAAGAGCTTGTAATCCACCAATAAGCCTTGTAAAAATTAAAAGATAGGGTCAATTACAAAAGAAAGGCACAAGACAAAAGAAAAGTTCTATTAATGATAAAAAGATAATATAAGCATCCTATATGACCATGATACATATACCAAAGAAACAAAATACATATTCATTCAAAACTATCACTTGATTAAACAATACACCTTAACCTTCCTAGTTCTTCCACAAATATAAACTAACATAAAAAACAAAACAAACTTTCTTTATTAACTAATAGAAATATAAGATATCCTATAAAAAGTATAACCCTCACTGACCCACAAACCATTATACACAGCATTATAAAAGTAGTATCAATAAACCTAAGAATACAGACACAGAACACGGAAATCATATAAGGAAGTGAATATCATGATCAATCATCCTTGAGGGTAGGTCTTGTTCTTGTTTTTGTTAAGAACAACATCAAGCATCATCTCCTTCACTGACTAATCCATTTTGGGAAACACACTACCCTTCTTGGGTTGGAACCTTGGCTTGCTCATTTCTCCACTCTCTCCTCCGTTGCCCTTGCCTTTGTCTTTGTTCACTCTGTTATTTTCCATCTCTCTATCTCTGTCTCTCTCTCAAATGAGTCTTTGTGTTGCTTACTTGCTTGCTTGAGAAGATCAAATGTGGCTGAAATTTATAGAGGAGGATATCGTGTATTCTCATTTCTTCACAAATGCATGTGTATTTATATGTGCTTGTGTGTTTGTTTCTTTGTTTGTGGGGTGTGGGGCATAGATCTAAATATCGGCCACTACGGTAAATATCGGCCACTACGGTACATACCGGCTGATTCGTACCGGAAAATCGAACCACTGATTTGGATATGGACCGATATAGCGGTGAGAATGAAATTTGCAGCCATAGCGTCCGAGTCTCGATACGTGGCAGCCTGAATCCTATACATACGGTGATACAGTCTGATACATGTTGGTTGTCGCCGGTATGGATGAAAATCAGCGCAGAAAACCTACAAGATCTAAGCTTCTTTGGGCTGTGGAGTTCACTTTGATCTTCAATCTTCTTCAGAGAAGGTTTGTCCCTGAGTTGCAAATTATAATTTGTGCTTATGCTCTGTTTTTGGTGAACCTGCTACTACTATGCTCTGTTTTTTGTGAACCTGCTGCTATGCTTTGTTGTGCTAAATGTTTAGGGTTTTTTATTTTTTTTCCTGCTACTTATTTGTTTATACACCTACACTACACCACTATTTATATTAATATATATATATATATATATATATATATTTCTGTTGAGCAGAGCAAGGGAAAAAAAAAAAAAAATAAATGTTCAAATCAAATTTGTCAAAAGCTTGGATTAGTAGAAAGGTTTGTTATTGGTTTTTTTATTTTATTTTTATTTTTATTTTATTTGTGTCTTGCTTTGGTGTAAATGCTTAAAATTTAGAATTTTGTTTTTTTTATTTTTTTTTTTTTTTTTTTTTTTTTTTTTTTTTTTTTTTTTGTGGTGCTATGTTTTTGTATTATGTTTTTTTTATTATTTTTTCATTTATTTGTGTCTTGCTTTGGTGTAATTGCTTAAGATTTAGATTTTTTTTTTAAAGAGGTTTATTCTAATCAGATTTTTATTTTTATTTTAAATGTATTATTGTTACTAACTAAATTAGAATTACAATATTTGTCAATTGAAAATTGTTATTGTAGATAACTGAAAATTATAATTGAGACTAAAATAAATACATATCATTTAGTTGAAAATGAGTCAAAAGTGCTTAACAAATCAAATTTTTGATTAAAATGTGACAAATTAATGCTAAAATAGTAAAAAAAAAATGCATAAAATTGAGTTTTAGAAGGATATTACTAATGATTTTCAAAATTTCACGGCCGCGACACCGGATTCTCGATACGTACCAACCGATACTACCGATACCGATATTCTGCGATCAATACCCTTACGTTACCCGATACCGCGATTTAAAACTATGGTGTTAGGTGTGAATTCACTAAGCAATGCAATGAAAATCAACCATCTTTACTTGGGTTTTTACACATTGTATGGTCCATCTACGGAATTGCTTCAATTTTTCTACTCATTTGCCTATCACCATATTATGGAAATTAAATTTACCAAATATGATGTTTAAACCATATTTTTAATCAATTTTTGGGATCTAGAAATTGAAAATGGGCAAGAAAAACCATATTTTAATCAATTTTTAAGATCTAGAAAATTGAAAATTAACTGCACAAATGAGGTGGTGGTGGGACTCATTTGGTTCATTGAGGAAGTTGAATGTGTGGAAAATTGCAAGTACTTCACCGGAAAAAAACTTACATAATCACAAGAAGTTTCCTTAAATAAAATAAAAATGATTTTAAAAAAATATGAAAATATATAAACTGGAAATTATTAATAATGAGGGCATCCGGAAGAACCATCAACTTGAAGGAGTCGAGGTTGCCTTGTTATGAAGCACGGGTACTCCAAAAATAGTGCCGTACAAGTACCGGGTACTTACCGGGTGCGGGTACGCGTACCGGTACGGCGGTACGCGTATCGGGTACGGCATAAGGGGGTCCGGTACGTTTGGTTCATTCGGGTACGGCGTGGGTACGCTTACGGGTATGGAAAAAAGGGTCCGGTACGTTTGGTTCATTCGGGTACGGCATGGGTACGGCGTGGGTACGCCGAGGCAATTTTTTTTTTTTTTTTGTGCCCATGCAGATCAGCAATTTTGATGTCTCTCCGTTATCCTGTCTATTTGTATGAATTGTATAAGCATATCAACAAATGATTTTGATGTTTTTAAAAAGCAATTTGAACAAAAAAAATAAAATAACAAGGCATATAAAGGGCAGTTCTGTGTATGACTATGCATTATACTTTTGCTTCAAATCCTCCTAGAATTTCTTTATAAAATCTTTAATCATAACAAACTTTTAAAGTTTATGCACACAACATTAAAAATTGATACGGTTTTAGTTGATTAGTAGTGGTTGGGAATGATACAATTTTATGTATTATGTAAATTGCAATTGACAATCTGCCTCAATTGAGAATTTGGTCTCACCCTATAAAAATAGCAAATTGATGAGCAAAAAGAAAGATTTTAAAAATAAATTATGATCACAAATTCACAGTTCGTAACATGTCAAAGTGAGAGATTTCACAAATATTATTTTTAACGCTTAATGATTTTAAATTATAGGAAAATGAGTAATTCTCTTTTTAGTTTTGATATTTAATTTTAATTTGTAGGTTGAACCTTTTAACCATAATTATATAAAATATATATATATATATCGGTGTACCGCAGCCGTACCCGTATCATACTTTTTTTGAGTTTTACTGTATCGGCGTACCCGCACCCGTACCCGTACCGTACTCGTACCCGCACCCGTGCTTCCTTGTTGCCTTGAAATTTGCTTCAAAAGCAAAACAAGTTCTGGTGGGATGGGAAATTCCAAAGAAACTTTAAATGATAGTATTTGGAAACGTTCCCGAAGCTTTCTGTAAGGTCTCATGGAAAACTTTAGGGTTAATTACACTTTTTACCCCATAATTTTATCTAATTTCACTTTAGTCCATATAATTTCTCCTTGAATAATTTAGTTCCTACTCTTAAGTTAGATTTAATTTGGTCATTTCGTCTAAATTTTGTCTACGTGTACATCTTAGAAAATTGACAAGTATTCTAAAATTGTTAATTTTAACCTCCAATTTAGATGGAAGAATCAAATTGAAACCTTAGAAAATTGACAAATGTTCCTAAATTATTAATTTTATGGAAAATTACGTAGATAGTCCTTGTATTTTGGTCTTTGTATTATTTTGGTCCCTATAATTTCAATTGACTCGCTTTTGACCTTAAATTTATGAATTTGTCTTAATTTAGTTCAATTGCTTAAAATTGTTAGTATTTTTTAATGAAAAATATGTACATAAGTAACATATGTCATATTTTTTAAGACAAAATTATAAGCTTATTTGACTCAGTGAATTAATTTCAACCAATTTAGTGATAATTTTTCATCAAAAACACTAGCGGCGTTAATAATTGAACCTGATTGACACAAAATCTAGAATTAAGGGTCAAAATTAAGCTAAATGAAAATGTAGATATCAAAATGATGCAAGAGGGAAAATGTAAAGACTATCATTGTAATTTGCCCTAATTTTAGCTTCCAATTTAGATGGAAAGACCAAATTGAAACTAAACTTAAAATATAATAATCAAATTGTTCAAATTAAAATTAAAAGGATTAAAATAAAATTTAAGTCAAACTAAAAGATGTAAAGTGTAATTAATCCAAAACTTTATGAAAATTCTTCATAAACATTCTGGAAATTGATTTAAAAAAAAAAACCGTATACTAGCACTACAAGAAATCACACTTTTGGCTACTAAAATATTGGTCGCCAAAAATCCAATATTTGGTCGCTTAAACGATTTAGCGACTAAAAAGTTCTGTCGCCAAGTTCGTTGTCTATACCCTGTCGACGATAGTATTGGTGACTAAACTTTTTTTGGTCGCCGAAAGTGAAATATTTGCCTACTAAATTTGTTTTAGTCCGCAAATGTTAACTTTTCGGGACTAAAACCTTTAGTCGCCGAAAGTGATTTTTGGCTACTAACGTTTACATGGTCAGGGAAGATGTTCCAAAATATTTTTTAGTCTCCCAAAAGTTGTTTTTCCACGACCAACACACAATTAGTAGCCAAAAATAAAATAAATACCGATAAAATAAATTTATAATATCTAAAGACTGTGCAATTAGCGACCAACATCATTTTTAGTCGCCCAAAATGATATTTTTAACGACTAACATGTAATTAGTCGCCAAAAGTAAAGACAATACCAACGAAATGTATTTTTAGTAGCAAAATAGTGGACTTTTGCCGACCAAAAAGTTTTAGTAGCTAATTCATGTACCTTTGGCGACCAAATATTGTTTAGTAGCTAATGTGTCCACCATTGGCGACAAACAAATTTTTAGTAGCTAATGTGTAAACCTTTGGTGACTAAATTTAGTTTTGTCGGCAAAATTAGTCACCGAATGTGTTATTTCTTGTAGTGTAGATTATTTTCCAATTTTTTATTCATACCTTTGAAGCTTTATTTTGTTAATTTTTATTACCTAATCTTAGTAGTTTTATGGGTAAATTACACTCGTCTCACTCATGTACCATTAAATTTTTACATAATATCAATTAAAGTTGAATAAATATTATCCCTTAGAAATTTTACAGAAACTAATGAGTAAGGTAGTTTATTCACTCTGTTCAAAATGATTGAAAATTTAAAATCTAATTTGAAATAATTCATTTTGTTTTCATTGCAGTTATTTAACCTTTAAAATATTAGGTTGTGTTGAAATTTACAAAAATTTCAAAATTGTCCCAAAATTTTAACAGTCAACAATCACATCAATGTTGGACACTCCATTTTATTAAAAATGAGTAAGGGACTTAGTCTGGTACGTATAAGTTGGCCCAAGACACTTTACATAACAAAAACAAAACAAAAAAACAAAACAAAACAAAACAAAACAAAAAAAGAGTAAGGTCCACACATTGATGCCTCTCTAATAAAATTTCAAAAAAACTTTTCAAGCATAGTAAAATTACTCTATAAATAAACAGAAAATCTACAAATGATTGAAAATTTCAAAATTATGGTATATATTTAAAGGAAAATATTTAAGACCTACAAAAAATTTCTCACAATTTGATCCACAATGTTGTGGTTTGATATATTTCAATTTTTAATTTATTATATATTCAATTATGTAGGACCTACTTCTCTTGCCACATCATTGTATATAATTTTAGGGATTTAAATTGTGGGTCTTTAACATTATTCGTATTTAAAATTTTTATTCTGAGTCACATCATGAATGAATTTTGACTTTGATGGCAAATTTTGGATAGTTTATTTATGAGCAATTATACTAGTAGTTCCTACATTTTGTTACTTGTGTTATTCTAGTTTATACAGTTTCAATTGACTCAATTTTCATCTTTAATTTTAAATTTTGTTTCAATTTAGTCCAATTAATAACATCGGTAGAGTTTTTGACAAAAAAATTTAATTAAATTGGTTGAGGTTAAGTAATTAAATTGATCAAGTTAACAATTTTATTTTTAAAAGTATGATATATGTCGCTTATGTGCATATTTGTCATATAAAAAATGTTAGCAATTAGAAGCAATTAATTAGACCAATTTCAAATAAAATAAAAATTTCTAAGTCAAAATTGATTTAATTGAAATTATCGAGTTTGAAATGACATAAAAACTAAAATATAAAAACTAACCGCATAATTTACCTTCTTTCATTTTTTATTTTTACTTCCTCTGAGTTCCTGAACTGCTCGTAATTAAAGAAGTTATAAAAGAATTTCCAGAATGTTTCTAAAAAATTCTCAGAAAGTTTTCTTAGGAGTTTCCATAAAGGTTATAGAACATCTCCAAATACATTCTTGTGTACGAAGAAAAGAAAATTACCTCGTAAAACAAGTCACTTGCATTTTCAATTGCAACTTCCTCAATGTTTCCAACCATTACCAAGCTAATTAATTACCACGTATAATCACAAATTAAATGGAGTCGCACCACGCCATTTGCATAGTTTTCTTTAAGTATTTTCAATTTCCAGACACCAAACTTGATTAAAATTATGTTTTAAGACTTTATTTGGTAAATAAAATTTGCATTAACACATTAATTCTTATGGTGAGGAGGTGGTATTTTGTGTAACACGTAGATCAATCAACAGTTGCAAAGTTGGTGATGAGATTATGAGAGATACAATACACAACAATATAATTAATAAGAGAAAAAAAAAAATTTGAAATGATATCGCATGGACATTACAGTGTGTAACCAAACCCAAGTAAGGATGGGTTGATTTTTCATTGCATTTTCAGGTGAATTAACACCCACAATGAAACACAAACAGAGACACAGAGATACATATGCACTTGCAATGCAATGAGAACATAGATATATCTCTCTATAAATATTACACCACTTGTTCTTCTCAAACAACACAACACAACACTCATTTGAGAGAGAGAGAGAGAGAGAGATGGCAATGAATGGAGCGGACAATGCCATGGCCAATGGAGGAGAGGGGGGAGAAAATCCCAAGCCATGGTTCCAACCGAAGGAGGGTAGTGTTTTTCCCAAAAAGAAGAAGACAGTGAAGAGGAGGATGGGTGAGCTTGTGGTGAATGCTTTTGCTTCCTCGATTAACAAGAATAACAGGACATATCCTCATGATGGCGGTTCTTCTTCAAATGATCGATCTTGATTCACCCTCTTATATTATTCCTGTCTTCGGTTCTGTATTTCTAAATTTATTAAACTAGTTTTTATTTGTGTTTTGGTGAGTGGTAGACTTTCCTCTGTTATACATATATCATCATATGTTTGTTGCCTTTGGTTTTAGTTTCCATTGAGGAAGGGTTTGTTTGTTTGTTTAATTGATGGATGGTTTTGAGTGTATGTATTTTATTTATCACGTGTGTGTGTGGTTGTATAGGGTTCTTGAATCTTGTATTATCTTTCTATCATTAATAAAATTTTAATTTCACCAATAATATTATTAATATAATTTTAAAATTTTAATTTTATTTATCACCTTTGATCCCGTTTGGAAAGATGGTTTTGACTATTTTAGCCACAAAAGATAAAATAGATTATTTTAGTTATAAGAAACAAAACATCACATTTAACCCATAATCATTATATTCTTGTCTCACAAAAAAGTCAAAAAATAATTTTCAAACTAAGTTTTTTAATCCAGATTAAAATAGTCAAAAAAAATTAAAAAATAAAAAAATCAACCCATTTCCCAAACAACACAGAAAAAAAAAAGGCACGGTTTTGCTGCTGTTGTTAATAGTACTATCACTTCCCGGTTGCAGGTAGACCAATAAAGCCAACTAAGCAATAAACGGAGAAGTGTTATAATCAAGAAACAATAGTTGTCCTTTGGTAAAAAAAATTAATTAATTTTTTTGATTTGGAATTTAAACGTTGGTTTATATTGATGTTTTTTAATTTTTTAATTTTTTAAAAAAAAATTAAATAATTATAATTTAAATATGACATTTTATCTTATTAATTTATTTTATTTTTTTATATTTTTTTAACTAAAAAATCTTATGCAAAGGAAGCCATTGACAAACGCTCTCTCTCCTCCATTATTGCCTTCTATTTCCTATTTCATATTTTCTCTCTCTACTACATCATCATTGTTTTTCTCTCTCATTCTCATCTCTGTATTTTTAATTCCCTCTCCTCTTTTTCTAACAAAACCAGAGTCTCTCCTCCCGTTGCTTTGCTTTTCTCCGTCTCTCCTCCCAAATTTTGATTTTCTCACCATAGATTGGTTAGACAAAGTGCTGCAATTGTTGAATGAAAACTTTCTCACTCTAGACCTGTGAGAGACACCCATCACCTCAATCTATAAAGAATTGATTTGGAATGTGAATTAATTTTTTAACTATGTAGTCTAAAATTAAAAAATCTCATTTCAAAAAGATTTTTTAGTTTTTTTTTTATTTTCTCTAAAAGAAAGAATGTAATGATTATGAGTTAGATGTTATGTTTTATTTTATTAAATTAAAAAATCTATTTTATTTTTTTGTAATAATTATGAATTAGATGTGATATTTTATCTTATTAAATTAAAAAATTTATTTTATCTTTTTATGATTAAAATAATCCCAAATCCACCCATCCCATTCTTTTCCCGACAAAGCCAAAGAATAAAATTTTAAAAACCCATAAAAAAAACAACAGAAACTAAGACAAAGTAGTGCCAAGGAATGGTGAAAAATGTCATTCAAATAATATTAAATATATTCTCTATTAAACAATACTTTTTACATTAAG
Source organism: Camellia sinensis (assembly GCF_004153795.1). NCBI lineage: Eukaryota > Viridiplantae > Streptophyta > Magnoliopsida > Ericales > Theaceae > Camellia > Camellia sinensis. Next base: position 2,241,207 of record NW_021026314.1, read on the forward strand.
AACCCTTTTCCTTCGACGAATGGAGGATTGTGGCACCACAAAAATAGAACAAACAAGAAATAAGAAATTTTTATACATACTGTTGGAAAAATATATAAAAATTATACTTGATTAACAAACTAAAATAAATACTAGAAGATAAAAACAGAATGAATAATAGAAAAAGAATGGAATCTAAGTACGAAAGTCAATCCGTTGTCTTTAAAAAATGATTTCACCCCAATTGATGCAAATGTTTGCTAGTGCTTGTTCTCCGAGATAAAATAGCAAGTCTTGATGGTGTGCACTCACCAAGCAAGACTTGAACTCGTCTAAGCAAGAGCCCAAAAAAATCAAGTATAACCGTTCCAGTTTAGACCTAACCTATTTCATACTCTTAGATTTGAGATTCCATACATTTAATTGTTATTTATGTCTTTTATTATCTTGTTGGTAGTTAGGTTGAGTTAATGGTTATGTTTGAAATAGGTTGGAAGTTATAGGCTCCGTTTGGTTAGGGTTTCAAATTATAGTTCTACCTATTGATTTGAGTGTATTGTTTGTTTTGAGTTTTCAAATTATAATTCTACACCCATTTCTCAAAACTCAATTCAAAATATAATCATTATTTTTCAAAACTCATAACCAAGCACATAATTCAAAACTCTTTTCAAAACTCAATTCAAATCAATATTTTAATTTTGTAAATATTTTAATGAATTTAAACAAAAATTAAAAACAACTGTTTATTCTATTTTACCTACTGCATTTTGGCATAGGAAAAAACATGTAGTTACCCTACCATATATTAAAAATTTTAATGAAAAACAAATTCCTACTAAATCCCGACCAATTCAAATGAATCATGAATTATTTGAAATATGTAGAAAAGAAATAAATGAACTATTAAAAAATAGAATCATTAGTCCTAGTAAATCCACATGGTCTTATTTTGCTTTTTATGTTAATAAAAATGCTGAATTACAACGAGGTGTCCCTCGCTTAGTTATCAATTATAAACCATTAAATAAAGTTCTAGAATGGATTAGATATCCTATTCCTAATAAAAAAAGATTTAATTAAACGACTTAGTCAAGCTGTTATTTTTAGTAAATTTGATTTAAAAAGTGATTTTTGGCAAATTCAAATTCATCTTAAAGATAGATATAAAACTGCTTTTACTATACCTTTTGATTATTATGAATGAAATGTAATGCCCTTTGGCTTAAAAAATGCACCTAGTGAATTCCAAAATATAATGAATGATATATTTAATCCATTTAGTCATTTTTCTATTGTCTATATCGATGACATATTAGTAATTTTTTCCAAATCCATTAGTGAATATTGGAAACATTTAACTACATTCTTTTATACTATTAAAAGTCATGGTTTAGTCATTTCTGCCCCAAAGATTAAATTATTTCAAACTAAAGTTTGATTTTTAGGTTATGATATTCACCACAATACTATTTTACCCATTAGTCGTTCCATTGAGTTTGCGTCAAGTTCCCTGATAAAATTTTGGATAAAACCCAATTAAAACGGTTATTAGGTTCACTCAATTACATTGCTGATTTTTACAAAGACCTTAGAAAAACTTGTCAACCCTTGTTTGATCGGTTAAAAGATAATCCTCCTCCTTGGTCTCCTGTTCATACTTCCATTGTTAAGCAAATCAAACAATATGTTCAGTCTCTTTCTTGTCTTGGCATTTCTACTGAATATTCTTTCAAAATTATTCAAGCTGATGCTTCTGATATTGGTTATGGTGGCATTCTTCTTCAGAAGCTCACTCCTTTGTCCTCCGAACAAATTGTCCGTTTTCATTCTGGTGTCTGGAATAAAGCACAATTAAATTATAGTACTATTAAAAAAGAAATTTTATCTACTGTTCTATGTATTAGGTAAAGTAGAACAAACAGTTGTTGCTAATTTTAGTTTAAATTCATTAATTTGAGAAATAATTACAGGATCAGTTAATTGTTGATCAATTATTTTATAATTAACTTCTTCTTTGAGATATTTTAAATGACGAGTTAATCTATTAATAGTGTGAGAAATAGAGCAATCTTTTAGTTGATTTAATTCTAACATTTCAGGGGGAGACAAAAATTGAAAAGTAATAGGTTGTCCTAAAACATGAGTAGTTATGCCTTCACTAGAGGTAGTAAATGGATATAATAAAAATATAAATAGGGTGCCTAAAATAACTTTATCTGTCATATTTTTAACTAAAACAAATAATGTTTTGAAACAAACATTATTTTGGCATATATGAACTTTAGGTAATTTATATTTAATATGCATACGACTACCATTAGCAGAAGTTAATTTTTCACGGCATTTTTCATAATATTTAATAGGGAGTAATCCTTCTTGAATACAATTAAGATCCGCACCAGTGTCTATTAAGGCAATAACAGTTAATTCAAAATCATGAACAACGATTTTAATTTTTGAATATCATTTTTGAATATGAATTTTATTAATAAGATTTAATCTTTTATCTTCAGAATGATTTGATCGATTATCAGATAGGAGATTCTCAGGTTTAGTAGGATCAGAATCATGTTCAGATTCATTAGGAGATTCATTATTATTTTCTTGGAAATTATCTAAACTTTTATTAAGTTTTAATTGAATAATTTCATCTTCTAAAATTCTATCTTTGCTCTATAAATCTTTAATAATTTGTTTAATCTGATTGATTTCATGTTGTAAATCTTGTAGGGTAACTTCCTTTTGTTTATTTTTAAATCTTTCTAAAGTTTTAGAGGCTAATAATGGGTTTATCAAACTTAGGTTTTGGATCAGTATTGATTAACAAAGATTTTAATTTGGCAGTATATTTTTGTTTTAATTCTGGATCTTCTAATTGACTAATTAATTCAATAAGAGCAGATTCTTCTTGACATTGTTTAGTAAGGACAGTGATTTGTTTAACTAGTTTACAACAAACATCATTACATCCTATTTTAATATGATTATCAGAATCTTCACTGGGTGAATGGTAATCAGATGAAGTATTAGGATTATCAGAAGAGGAATTACTAACAGATTGATTTAATTGAAGGATTTCATATAATTGATTTTTTGATTCATTATCAATTTGGAGTTGATTAACTTTATCTTTTAATTTTTGTTTTTCTTTGCATTTATTAGAATAATGACCCTTTTTACCACAATTATAACAAGTAATATCTTTAGTAGATTTAGATTTTGGATGTGATTTCTTATAATATTTCTTTTTGGGTTTAGTATAAAATTTATCAGTTGATTTGGAAGTAAATTTTTACGATTTAAATTTTTTGAATATTTATTTTAATTTTTTACTTATTAAATTTTTTATATTATTTAAATATTTATGATTTAAATTTTTTGAATATTTATTTTGAAAAAAAAATTATTTCCTTATTAGTATTTTCAATTAAAAAATTGATTAATGTTATTTTCTGTTAATAATAAATTTTTTTAATTGAATTTTAAAAAGAATTTGGTTATGAGTGTTGATTAGAATTTTCAATAGTGTGAAAGTAGTGCGTTTTGTTATGAGTTATAACAATTTGAATTAAGTTTTGAAAACTTTTTCCAAAACTTATAACCAAACAAATTTTCTTACTTCATATGTCAAATCAAACTTTCAAAACTCAATTCCACACTCAATTCAAAACTCAATTCAACACTCTATTCAAAAATCATAACCAAACAAATTTTCCACACTCAAATCATAATTCCACAACTCACAAACTCAAAATACAACTCATACTCTCAAATCATATTTATAAAACTCTACCAAACGCAACCATAGTTTTTCAAAAGTGTTGTTGTCCAGTTTTTTTCTTATTCGCTCATGCGGTCTTTGAGATCTCCTAGTATTTTTGGAGGTCTGCAAACTTCTAAGAGTAGGGTATCTTCGCTTGAGCGGTCTTTCTTGCGCTGAGCGGTCCTTGCAGTCTGCAAAATTTCTAGGAAGAGGTCATTGTATGCTCAAACAGTGTTTTGGTCGCTGTAGCAATCTTACTTAGTCTGTTTGACGCTTGAGCGGTAGTTTTGTCACTCAAGCGGTCTGTGTGAATATCAGTTCAGGGAAAGGGGTTTTTAAATCACTTTTTCATTCCACTCTCTCTCTAAAACACCTCTAACCCTAATTTCTTTACCTTCTCTCGCTAGTTCTTGTTTTAAAATCTCAAATACACCATCACCCATTGATTTCTCCACCATAATTCTTTAGTGAAAAATGTAGAGTTCATCGAAAGTTTCATTTTTATTCTGAGAGGATCTTGTTTTTTACTCCATCAAACTTCAACTCTTGTTTTCTTCCTCTTTTAAACTTGAGATAGGGATTTCTTCAAACTTTGGTATGATTCTTAGCTTAGTTATTTACTATTTAAAAAGGGTTTAGTAATTTGGGGATTTTGGGTTAAATCTAGGGTTTGATTTTTAAAAAGTAAAAGAGGGGTTTCTCAAATAAACTCTCGAGATAGATTGTGGAAGTGTGTATATTGTCGAGTGTGTTGGAAATTCTTTCCTTAAATATAATTTTGAAAATAAATAAGGTTTTGTTTGAAAAATCATTGATGTTTATTTATGAAAGAAAAGGTAATGATGTTGGATTTAAAAAGATATAGAGAATGTATCTGTTGATGATGAGAGTGAAGTTGGATATTCATTATCGCTCACATTTTGAAATTTATGAGATTTTATCTGTTGTTAAAAATTAGCTGTTGAGTAGAAATATCTGTTAGGACTATCGGTGGAGGATAGCTTTGAATGTTATAGAAATTGCATGATGATTAGGTTAAATTGAAACTAATTTTTCATACATCTTACATCAAGCATTATTTCATACTTGAACATTGGAAATGTATTATTTTTGAGAAAAAGATGTGTATACTTTGGCAAATCTAGTTAGGGGGTGTGGTTATGGTTTATATTGTTGGCATGTGTGTTCTAGGTGAAAGTCCAAAAACCTGCACGGTTAGGTGCTGATCCTTCCGGTTAGTACCAATAGTGTTTGTATAGCATACTGACAGACACATACTTAGAGATTCCTAGTGTTTTGTATCCACTGTCCTGTTTTCTGGTATAAAAGTGTATTTTCATGAATTGAAATATAATAATGATGGCATTGCATTGTTTTGAAATGGAAAAATATAATGTTTTTCAAATGATAAGCATATGTATTCACCTTATGACTACGTTAAGATTCATACATAGTGTTAAAGTATATCTATTGGGTTTTCAGGTGCTGATGATATACCTCCACCAAGAACTTAGCTAGAGAGGACTGTAGAGCTGAAGGCTCATTTTTGTTTATTGTTATAATTATTTTTTGTACAAGTCTCGGGTTTTTTAATTGTTTTTGGGAGGTTAATATTCCACATATCTATATTTTGTTTTACTAAATATCATGGGTTGGATTGTCACTATTTTTTCGAGGTGTTACACCAAGAAACTGTGTAGGAAAAATGAAGAAGAAAAGAGAACTTTTTATATATATTAGACTACTAGGAATACGTATATATATGATTCCAAGTTTGAAAGTAAGGTAAGAATAAATCAAGGATTTGATCAAACAAATCCCTTGAATTATGAATCAATCAAAATCCATTGAATTATGAAACGGCTAGTTAATTCCCTAATCATGGTTAATTATAAAAGGAAATGAATCTATAAAAAATCAATGAGAGAGAAAAACGCACACACACACATATATATATATATTATTAGTTCACACGTGCGCCCAGCCAAGTCCAAGTCCAAGTCCAAGTCCAACGCGCGTGCATGTATATATTTAGACTTCATACATATGGCCCAAAGCTTACATAGTCTCTCCCACATCCTTGGCTCTTACCCAAGGTCTACATATAAAAAGTATAAGAAAACTAATAAGAAATCAATGTTGGATAAGGAACAACAAGTTTTTTTTGAAGCACTTCCAACAATCCCTCACATGATTCAAAATTAAGTAAATAATGAAGCCAAAAAAAAAAAAAAAAAATTTATGGGCTTAACTTGAGATGCATTAATGCCAATGTCATGGGGACTTGAATCAACACTTGGTGTTTACCGAATGTGGATCACAAGTGAAAGGTGACTCAATTCTTGAACCTGCCACCTTTTGGATGATCTAACAATGCTGCATACGCACCTCTAGTATTCATGACGAGTTCTCGAATTGGCGCAATAAGGCCATGTGCTTTATCTGGATTTTCACGAGTGCTCTAGAGAATTAGTTTTAACTCTCATAGTAGGCAGCCCCACCTCTACACTCACATAGGTGAACCCATCAAGTGTGTACTCTTCACACCACCTTTACAGGCTATAAGTTCATTAAGAGCTATTTGCCCATCCTTAATTAGTTTAGCAGCTTACACTATTTTCACCTTAGGAAGGGACGATCAAATAATAGTGCTTTCTTGAGTCTCTCTCTTGGTTGTTTTTACCCATTGAACCTGCTTCATGGGATCTCTAATCACACAGGTTAGGTTGCCATAACAAGTGATTCACTCAATGGGCTTAAGTCTCATCCCTCTTGACATATCATATACCACTTTTCTAGTTAGCCTTTTTGTCAGAGGGTCTGCCAAGCTCTTCTCTGATTGTAGAAATTCAAGAGCTATTACGCCATTGTTTATAAGTTGTGCCTTAGTCGAATGTGCCTCTTATTTCCAATATACCCTTTTTTCTTTGCTCAAACTATTGCTGTTTGCGAATCACAATGCGATAAGATAGATGGGACTAGATTCTCCCATAAGGGAATATTAGCTAGAAGATTCCTTAGCCATTCACTTTCATTACCTGCCACTTCTAGAATAACAAATTCAGATTCCATAGTAGAAGAGGCTTTACAAGTTTGTTTGGATGATTTCCATGATATAGAACCACCTCCAAGAGTAAACACATATCCACTGGTGGAATTAATTTTATCATTATCTGAAACCCAGTTAGCGCCGCAAAATCCTTCTAATACAATGGGGTATCCTGTGTAGTGAAGACCTAGGTTCACTGTACCTCTCAGATAGCTTAGCAGTCTAGTTAAGGTTGTACAAATGTTCACAGTTGGGATTGTATGTGTATCTACTAAGTCTACTCACAACATATGCAATGTCTGGGCAAGTACAATTCATTAAATACATCACACTACCAATGACTTTGGCATATTCAAATTATGAAACACTATTTGCCTAATCCTTTTTAAGATGGTGGCTATGATCATATGGGGTTTTAATAGGGTCAATATCAAAATGATTATATTTTTTGAGAAGTTTTTCAACATACTGTGATTGTGACAACACTAAAACAGTTGATTCGCGGATCACTTTGATCCCTAAAATAATGTCTACCTCTCCGAAGTCTTTCATGCCAAAATTTGAAGATAAAAAAGCCTTGGTTTCATTTACAATGCATAAATCAGTACCCATAATCAACATATCATCTACATATTAGCATATAATCAAAAAGAAGTACCAAAGCATTTGTTATAAACACAACTATCAGACTCGTTTACTACAAATCCATTTGATATTAATGTTTTGTCAAATTTTCCATGCCATTATTTAGGAGCTTGTTTTAAATCATATAAAGATTTTGCAAGTCTACATACTTTCTGTACTTGTCCTCGAATTATAAAACCTTCTGGTTAATCCATATAAATTTCTTCTTCTAAATCTCCATTTAAAAATGTTGTTTTTACTTCCATTTGGTGAATAACTAGTTTATGTATAGATGCTATTGCAATTAACAATCTAATAGTGGAAATTTTAGTTATAGAGGAATAGGTGTCAAAGTAATATACTCCTTTTTGTGTGTAGCCTTTAGTAACTAGTCTAACCTTAAATTTATCTATTGATCCAGCAGCTTTTAAGTGTTTCTTAAACACCCACTTGTAGCCTATGGTTTTAAATCCTTTAGGCAAGTCTACTAGTTCCCAAGTATGGTTAGCTATTATAGATTCCAGTTCACTATTTATAGCATCTTTCCAAAAAATGGTATGTATGGATTTAATGGCTTCATCATAAGTTTTAGGATCCTTTTCAATGATAAATGCAGTTACAAAAATTGGTCCAAAACTGGCTTCCACTCTAGGTCTCTTACAATGTCTTAAATCTTGTGATGTTTCCTCGGTATTATGCCTAGGCCGAATAGCTGCATGAATTTGTTTAGGAATTGGTTGTTTCATAAGAAATATATGTTCAAAAAATTATGCATCTTTTGCCTCCATTATATTGTTAGCTTTCATAATATCCTTTTCACCTTTTATTACAATAAATCTATAGGCAACACTTTTCAAAGTGTAACCAATAAAAATACAATCTATGATTTTAGGACCAATTTTACTTCTTTTAATACTTGGAATTCCAACCTTGGCTAAACACCCCCAAACTTTAAGATATTTCAGATTTGGTGCATGTTTTTTCCAAAGTTCGTAAGGGGTTTTATGCGTTCTTTTATGTGAAACTCTATTTAAAATGTGACATGCTGAAAGTATTGCCTCCCTCCACATATTAGAAGGTAGTCCAGAGCTAATTAGCATTGCGTTCATCATATCCTTAAGTATTCTATTTTTCCTTTTTGCTATCCCATTTTGTTCAGGAGTGTATGGTGCAATGGTTTCATGAATTATGCCATTTGGTTCACATATCAATATAAGTTGATTGCTATCATATTCCCCTCCCTAATCAAATCTAACTCTTTTAATTTTCCTATCTAGTTGGTTTTCAACTTCGGCCTTGTATTTCTGAAAATGCTTAGTTGCTTCATCTTTATTTCTTAACAAACATAGTGAATCTAGAACAGTCATCTACAAAGGTTAGGTAGTATCTTTTACCTCATCATCTCATATAATTTTTAAAGTCCCCCAAGTCACTATGTATAAGCTCTAGGACTTTTGAATTCCTTTCTATAGATTTAAAAGGTTTCTTAGTAAATTTATCTTCTATGCAGATTTCACACTTGGATGTGTCATAGTTTTTAAAATTTAGAATTAAATTTAATTGTCTCATTCTTTTAACCAATGCATAATTTACGTGCCCTAATCTAGCATGCCACAATTCAATAGACTCAACAATATAAGCAAAGAAAATACTAGCTTTATTAGCATTTTCAGAGACAACATCCAGCACAAATAAACCCCCATTATAGTAACCTTTCCCACAATATCCCCATTAAGAGTTAGCACAAGTTTATTAGAATCAAACTCTAATTTAATACCAGCCTTGTTAAGAAAGGATCTAGAAATTAAATTTCTATGCATATTCGGCACATGAAAAGTGTCATTTAGGGCAAGAGTTTTACTGTAAGTGAGTTTAAGTAGAATTTTTTCCTTACCAACCACACGAGCTATGCCAGCATTTCCCATGAAAACATGTTCACTGGCACGCTCCAATTTTTATTACTCGAAAACATTACCAAAGCCTTAAAATTAGGTCCATTTTTTTTTTTTTACATAAACAAATATCTATTACACTTGGGTAATAGGAACACCGTGACACATGCTCTTTCTCTCTCAATGAACATTACAATGACAATCATACATGTCAATCTCCTATTGTGCTACAAATAAATAAATACAAATATAAAATCCACTTCCTTTATATCTACTATGAAGTCATACAAATGGACTCAAGAACTTCATATATCTTCAATCAAATAATCCAAACTTTCTTCCTGTAGAAAGATCAAACAACAACGGGGTGAGCACTAATGCCTAGTAGAAATCTCATAGTCCTCAATTAATAACTAACACACAGATAGAAATGATCATGCATGCAGGGCGATACCATATAGTAGAGTGACATTTCATAATCTCAAAATATCATAAGTAAGGTATCTTTTTCTCAAAAAAAAAAAAAAAAAAAAAAAAACTATTTAAACACTTTTAAGAAAAACCTTCAGCCATTAAAAGCATCCCTTAACTTTAGAAAGCCATAGATCCTTGTGAAACAACCATATTTAAGACACAACATCATTTAAAGGTTATTAACCAATTCCCAAAATATTTCTCATTTAATTTTCCATTTTCATACTTCTCCTTTCCTTTCATTCTTCTTTTCTACTCTTCATTTTTAATTTAACACCCCATAACTTCAAGTTCAGGCGCCTTTTTAACTCGCCAACACTTCTCCTATACTCAATTCACATCGTTAATTACACCTGCAAAGTTTTATTTCAAGATAACACAATGTTAACAACCCCTTTCAATTCAATCCTTTATTTAATTATAGAACAACGCTCACAATTTACGTCTAGTAACACCACTACTTCATTAAGTTTACCATCAGTCTATAATCCTCATATCTTTTTTTTTTTTTTGTTGTTTCTGTTATTTACAAATAATGCCTATGCACGTTTCCACTTTAAACCAAATTACCCATCAATATGTAATTTCGCAAATTCATCACAATTTAACAATAACATCATCAACTCAACACATAGTCCAACACAATCCACCTTTTGCCGACTTACAACAGCGGGATAGCGGGCACCCAATTCATTTTGAAAACCAACCATTTTTGTAATTAATTTCCATGTTCTGTAGAGAATTCTCACAAGGTATATATATAGTTATGCTTTTTCCTCAACACAAAAGTAAATGTAAATGCAATGCCATGCCAAGGGAAATCAATAAGGAAAAATATTCAATTCAATACATTGTTTCACGTCGCCATGTTCTCAATATTATCATATGATTTCATCAATTTCAAACTTCCAATATTAATTCAATAGGGGCGGTAAATACGACACTGGTAATCTCTAGGCTGGTGTCTGCAAGTAGGCTCAACAAGCACTACCAAACTGTCATTTTTACCGGTGCTAATTGGAAGGCTCGACACCTATCTGTGCGGCTTTCGGGTCTTTCACTCTGGACACTCAGGCCAACTTATCAAATTCATCTACACTCCCTATCCGGACTTACCAACGTATTTACCCCATACACATTTCCATATTTCTCATACAAACCATTTTCTGTCATGAATGCAAATCTCTTTGATTTAGAACCACCATGCACAATAATAAATGAAATGATATGCAATTGCAAAAATTTCCATGGTTCATAACATTCCTTCCCAAGTCAACCATATACCAACAACTTCCTTATTTCACAAGTCATAGCAATATGGTCTCATCTAGGACTACACATGAAGTTTTCAAAACCATTTGTCTAACTCAATATATTTAAAAGATTACCATTCTTTGCAAAACATATTATGAAATTTACACCCATTCATCTTCTATTCAAAGAAAGAAAGGAGTTTTATGAACATTCTCATGTTCCCCAAAATCTCTAAATTTCTAGTGTTTTCACAAAAAACCAAACATTTCCCATCCCCATAAAGAGGCCCCATTGAATCATCCTCTTGAGTTGAATGACTAAACAAGCCCACTAGGAATTTAATAAAATGATTTGAGATTAAACCCATTTTTGGAAACTCTACATCTTAGATCACAAAAACCAAAATCAACATAATCAATACAATTCCACATAATCATCACGATTCAACATAAGCAACATGATTAAACATGATTCAACTCAACATCATTAAATATAATTCAACATAATTCAAGAGAAATTCTTAAATCCCATTTCAACATTCCATAATCGAGTTTATGTCATCTATATCATTAATAAATCATTTCCCCTAATTTCCTTTCTCATTATAACATGATTTACAACGCTCATAACAAAGTTCATTTGCAAATTTTAAACATAATTTTCAAACATAACCAAATTCCAATTAAACTTGTACATATATAATTCAACCTACCAATTTCATGATTCTACTTTCAATTTGGGCCAAATCATTGATTATCATCATAAATCAACCTAGGGTTTCAAGAAAAATCTAGAAATTTTAAGAAAAATCCAAATTTCTTAACCCATTACTTTTTATTCCAATCTTCCCATTTATCATACACCCTAGGTCCATAATCCATAAACCGTAATCTAAACCCAATAATAGAACCCCAACATTTCAAACCCTAACCCCAAAATTTCATGATTTACACTATATGCTCAAAATATAGATTTTGCATTTATATATTCCAAAATTCCACAAATCTATCTATCAATGTAAGCATTGAAGGAGAACTAGGACCCCTACCTCTTGAAGCCAAGAGATGACGACCCAAACATCCATGGTGATGAAGCCACGAACCAATCGGACCAAGAGGAAGCTTATGATGAGATCTACACTTTTCTCAAGGGACCATGGTGAAACAATCACTCTAGGTGAGTAGATCTAGAGGTTTTGGTGCCAAAAGCTTGAGTTTAGAGAGAGAGGAGCACTCATGGTTTAAGAGAGAGGAAAGAAGAGAAGAAGTGGAATGAAATGTGTTTGGAGCCTATTTATAGCTGTAGACAAGAAACCCAAGGTCAATAAAATAATATGCCCAAACCCCCCCTCCCCCCCAAAGGTAAAGCCCAAACCAGTCCAAAAATCTAAAAAAAAACACGCAGATGTCGACACCACCAAGGCTGGTGTCGACCCTATTTTCCAGCCACCAACATACACAGATTCTGTAACACAAGAGGGTCGAACCTTTTCCAGACTGGTGTCTACTCTTGTGGACAGCAACAAGAGGCAGGTGTCGACACCACTAAGGCTGGTGTCGACCCTATATTCCAGCGACACTCCCAGAAACATTACAACATGCAAGGGTTGACCCTTAGGAAGGATAGTGCTGACTCTAAGGCAAAATTTCTAAGTTTCCAAGGAATGTTTTGACAAGAACAAACGCAAACAAACAAATCCAACGAGTTTAAATTAGATCATACTCCTCCAAAATCAACATGCAACAATTCCAAAGACTCCCAAAAGAAAATAATGGAATTAAATACACACTCTAATGGATTAAAGGACGCGGGTGTTACATTCACCATCACCAACAAACTCATATGTAGCAAATATATTTCTATTGCTACAAATATGGCCAATAGTCCCAGTGTCTATCACTTATTCAACCATATTGCCAGCAAGATTTGCTTCAGACACAACCATTGTTATTATTTTAGTTTCAGTCAAGCTCCATTGTGGTTTCTGTTGGTGAGGTTCCTTGCCTTTGCGGTTGTTGCATTCTAAAGCATGATGACCAATCTTACCACACATGAAGCAAGATCCTCTCTTTTTCTTGAAAACTCCATCGGATTTTTTTTTTTTAAAATGATTGTTATGGTTGTGATTATTGTGGTGGTGGTTGTGATTGTTGTGATGATTGTTGTTGTTCTTCTTCATCAAATATTTTTTTGTTGAAGTTCCTCCCAGAGTGTGAATGATGGTGATTATGTTGTTTTGCTACATTTTTCATCTCCACCACATTTGATTTTGATGTGAATTCATGAGCATATTTACTTCTCTCTTTCATCCAGCTGGATTCTTCAATGCAAATGTGAACAATAACTTCTTCCAAACTGAGGTCTTTTTTCTTGTGCTTGAGAGAATTTTTGTAATCCTTCCAAGATGGTGGCAATTTTTTGATAAGTGTTGCAGCATGAAAGGTGTCATCTAACTTCATTTACGGCATCATGTTTACGACATGTATTAAATGCATGTCGTAGTTAGTACATTCTATGGCATTTTTTTTTTTGCAAGCCGTTAATGTTTTGTCAATAACAGTATACATACCATATAAGTCGTTGATTCATATATTTATAGCATGCAAAAGTATGCCGTAAAAAATGTATGTTTTTACGACTTACAAAAATATGTCGTAAAATATTTGTACTTAAGACGACATGCATTTCATGTTATAAAATATTATAACTTTACATGACATGTATTAACATGTCGTGAAAACTTTTGCCAAAAAAAAAAAAAAAAATTCAATCCGAAATTTTTTTATGACATGTAAAAGCATGCCGTAAAAAATGTATATTTTCACGGCAAACAAAAATATATCATAAAATATTTACACTTAAGACGACATACATTTCATGTCGTAAAATATTATAACTTTACACGGCATGCATTAGCATGTCGTGAAAACTTTTATTAAAAAAAATTTCAACCCGAATTATTTTATTTTATTTTAAAAAACTAACATTTTCCTAATTGAGGACAAGGTAAAAAATAATTTATACATTGTTTTATAATTTAGTGTCTTTTTTAAGGGATAATTGCACCTAGTGGGATTTTGAGAAAAAAAATTACATATTCATAAAAAAGTTTATAATTTTAATAATTAATATTTATATCAAAATAGGCCCCTATCTGTAATATTGCAAGTATATTACTAATTTAAAATGGCCTTTGGCATTTTCAGGAACTCTGTGCTGAGACTAAGAAGAAACCTATGTCATTTTATGACATTTTAAAGGGGAACTGAGAAACCTGGGTTCAATTCGCGCTTCTCATGGTTTATTTGCTTTTTTGAGCACAAAACGAAATAGCATATATAAACAAGGTGGTGTTTTGTAAGTTTGTGTGCTGGTTTTTTTTTTTTTATTTTTTTCACTAAAAGATAAATTTTTTTGTAAAATCAGAAAAACAAATCCAAACAAAATATCACATCCAACCCCATAATCATTTTACTTTTTCCCTCATAAACATCACATCTAACCACAAAAAAATCCAACTATCTTCCCAAACACCAAAAAAATTTTCTCCAATAATATCCTACAACTAAAAAGACATATATAAAAACCCACATCCCAAATGCCCATTTAATTAAATTGAAAAACATTGCCTCGTTACTCTCTCACTCACTCTCTGCGTCTCGATCTCTCTCTCTCAACCCTCTCTAAACCCTAATCTCTCTCAACCGATCGAATCAACCTTCTTCAGCCCCGTTTAATCTAATCTTAGAGCGATTGGTGATTCATCTCAGATCCAATCTCAGAGTGATTGGTGATTCATCTTAGCTCCAATCTCAGAGCGATTGGCAATTTCAATTTTGAGATTTCGAAGCTTCATCGCCTCCACCATCTGCACCGGTGAGAGGAGCGAGCACCATCGTTTACTAATGTGAGCACTTCCATCTCTGTCTCTCTCTCTCTCTCTCTCTCTCTCTCTCTCAAGCTCTTCGTTCTCGTCAAGTTCGGTCAGTTAACAAAACCAGTGCATTTTATTTAAGAATTTCGTTGTTTAAGTTTCTCAATTAAATTCCACTTCAGTTTTCCTATTTCATGTTCATGCTTCTTGATGGAATCTCAATTAGTTGTATTTTGTGTGTAGAGGATTACTATTTGTGACTAGATATTAGGAAAATGATATTCATCAATTTTGTTTGGCGTTCACTTCAATGTAATTGTAATTTAAAGCTTCAATTTGTTGCTCTCTCACTTCAATTTGTAATTGTAATTGTAATTTAAAGCTTCAATGAAATTCTGCTAAGTAGAGGACTAGTCCTGAAATTCCAAGAATTTTGCAGAGGTTCACAGAAAAATTATCTGATGAAAATCTGCAAAACTTGATGGAAGTTGTTGAAGAGTTCATGGTGAGGATGATGGAAACAATATGTTGAAGAACTAGGTGGGAATCGGATAGAATCAATCCATAGGGACTTGTATATGTCTTGACTTTGTTGTGAAGAATCATTGTACACAGATTTATTGTAAATAAAATTAATGTAATTTCTTGAAAATTATTGGACTGACTATAATAAATTCATTAATAGGGGATGAAGTGTGTGCTTGAAGTACTAGTTACTCTTATAATTGCTATCTATTAGTTAATAATAAGGTCAAACATGAACAAGTCTGTCTCAACAAGCATCAATGCATCATGTGATAAATTATTTATGAAGCTGATAATCCAATCCTACTCAATTTTATTAAATTATTATGAACCAAAAAGTCATACAAAGTCTGCTCATGTCACCCTTTGCTAGTAAGAATTTTCTATGAGCACATGGAATCTTTATTAGACAATTGCTACCTATTAGTTAATAATAAGGTCAAACATGAACAAGTCTGTCTCAACAAGCATCAATGCATCATGTGATAAATTATTTATGAATCTAATACATATGGCTTAATATTGGCTTTAAGTTATAAGAAGCTTTGATTGATTGAAGAAGTGGGACCTGGGTTTAGTGTCCTGCCCAACCCAGTTGAACTGAACAACCAGGAGCTGCCTTTTCTTTTTCTTTTTTTCTTTTTTCATCAAGATTTAGTTTATTGGATTAACAAAGTTTAATTATTACTAGGTGTCTAAACAAGAGCATAGTAAGCCACAGAAAATAAATTACTAATCAAAAACACAAATTTGTCATTCTTTCTTACTTGCTTTTATTGTGCTCAAATTCTATATGAAGGCGATCTTCAATCCGAACTTCCATCTGCAAGGTTAAATGGTTAGAGATTGAGAAAATCCTATTGGGATTTGGCGATTGTGTTATGCTTCAGACAAATGTATACTAAAAATATATAGAATTGAAAATTAGAGTTGCTAACTTTGTTTTTGCTTCCCCATCTAATACATAATTTCTCATGAATATGAAGCACGTCATAATGTAGATAATATAATGCTCGAAAAATGCTTGGGAGCACTAATTAGTGCTCCCACTAATTAGGTGGCAGTGGGTCCTGCCATTAATGATGTGATGTTTTGGTTTTGGAGTTGTGTTTTTTTTATTTATTTTTTATTTTTTTAATGCATTAGTGCTATTAGTGGTGATGTTTTTAGTGGGATGAATCATTGTTGTATAATGCTCTCTTCTTCTTTTTTTTTTCTTTTTTTTTCTTTTTTTTTTTCTCCCTATAATTACATAGGCCAACACTAGAAGCACCCTGATCCCAGCCATAGACTCTAGTCTACCCTTCGGAATGGACACTGGTCAGCAAAGATCAGTTAGTGCAAATGTAAAAGACAATACAGTACCACACTGACCTTAATACTATTGTTAATATTGGGAGGTGGGCTGTAATTGCGAATCTGATGCATAAAAATTGAAATAAATAGATCAGAACAATAAATTGATAATTGATAAATTCATGAAAACCAGTGGAGTTGGTTTGATGTTTATTACTACATTTGCATTATATTTATAGGTTCTGACAAAGTACGTTCCTAAAAATGGGCATTTTGGTTTCAAGTCTCTACCGGTTGGAAATTCTTTGGGAATCTTATGGATGCTGGAAATTTGTGAATTTGTGGTGAAGAAAGTTTTGGAACAAGCTCTTACCACATTCATGGGAAGGATGGGATATGGTATATATTCATGTATGATAAGAATTTTATTTTTTCCTGAGTGTTAGCAAACTGCTTCTGGTCCAACATTGGTTTTTATTTTTTGGTGTCTACGCGTTTCAATTTGAAACTGGGATTAACACTATGACATTGTTCAAATGTCAATTTGAAACTGAGATTAATATGACACTATGACATCGTTCAAATGTCGATTTGAAACTAGGATTAATATGATTCTAGCTCAGAAGGGAACCTCACCTCCAAGGTTACCATATATATATTTTTTATTTTTTTATTTTGGGTTTCTTGCCTATGTTTAACTCCCACAATAGTTGTTTCTACTGCCTTGGTTTTCTTTTCATCTGGCGATAAAAGTTTAACTGGTTTGGGCCGTTTGGCTCTTGCAACTTAAATTCTTAGATTTACTTTTGGTTGGGTAGCAGGCGGTATAAAACTCTTCAAAGCAACTATTTATTTTCTTCATTCTATAACGTATGTCTAGGTCATCTCTCATAAATTTTCATAAACCTTGTGGAATGATTCAACATTTCCAATTGACAGGGCTGCATTGGCTTGGCTTTCAATAATTGCATATTGAAACAAGGACAAAAGACCTGGGGAGAAATTGGTGTCCGTCTCTAATGTTGTAAAGGAGCACTGGGCCTCTTATGAAAGAAACTTCTTTTCCAGATATGATTATGAAGTAAGCTTTAGTCTATGATGTATTTTGAATTGTTTTTTAGTATTCTGAAACTTTGTTATTTATTTGAAACTTGAAAGTCTAAACTAGAATTTTTGCATTGCCAGGTGCAACATTCTGACACTAACTCCGTATTGAGGAACGTGAATCTGAAGGAGCAAACAAAATGACAGATTATCTTAGAGACTTGGTTTCTAAGAGCAAGCCAGGTGATAAGTATGGTAAGTTTGAAGTCAATTTTTGTGAATCTAACTCAACCTTTCATTTTATATATTTAAGAGCTAATGAGAGAATCTATTGTAGGAAGTTATGTCCTTCAATTTGCAGGGAACTGGTTCAGCTGGTGCTACTGTTAGAATGTACATTGAACAGTTTGAGCCCGATGTCTCTAAACATGACATGGACGCCCAAACTGCGCTAAAACCTTTAATAGGTTAGTTCATTTGTCATTTTGATAAGCTTACTTATATTATTATATTTAATGTTTACTTGGTCATGGTGTTAGATCTGGCGCTGTCTGTATCAAAGCGGAAGGACTTCACTAGAAGGGAGAAGCCTATAGTTATCACATAAATCTGAGTGTCTGATGTTAATCTCACACAATGAAGCTTCATTAGTAATCGTGTGAAAGCAGGTTGGGCATCCCATCTTTTCTCCTTCATGTTTCTCATATTTATATATTTTTTCGTTTGGTGTTGATTGCATATCTTAAGCTCATGGTTTATTAGTAATGAATTTTTCTCAATTTTTGTATATAATAGTTCATCAATTTCATGTGTGTATTCAATGTTTTGTATAATCTAGTTTCAATTGCGTGACTTTGTATAGCCTCACAAGGTATGTCATTCACTTTCTCTCCCAATCGATCAATAATATGTAAAAATTATATTGAAATTCTAACTTTGTTGGCCTTTTCTTCTTCTAAAAGCATGACCCTATAGGCGTAGACATTGATTTTTCTGTGCAAATTTTCCCATTTTTTAGCATTTTTGAGAGAATAAACTATGGCACTCCTTTATCAGTCTCAGATTTGAAAATGATTTCAGGTTAGAATGGTTACAAAGATAATTAAGATTGCAAGGAAATGATACTAACTGATTCTCTGTCACCATTTCATGAACAACTATTCTTTCTCTTCACCTCTAATGACATGTCATACATCTTTGCACCCAAATCTTTTCCTTCTAGTTTTGAAAACTCTCTATTTTTTCCAAGTAGTTCAAGTAGCTCCAAATCCAAGAAAGTCTATAAATGGTGGAGATATGGTGGTCTGAAAATGGCTTGTTGCTATGTTATCTGCAGCAAGTGAAGATGGTGATGATGATGATAATTCTATGATTGAGACTTGAGATGTTGACACCATGGTGTTTGATAAACACGAAAGCTGATTGTTACAGCTAAGTGATGAGTGTTGCATTGCCAACAGCTGTGAAGGACGGTGATCATAATCATCTCTGGGCACTATTGGATCCCAAAACTTGTACTTGGACAGTTCTTTCATAGTGTAGATCATGTGATTTAAAACTCTGGATAAATGCATAATCAGATAGCAAAAATTTGCCATCTTTCATAATGTAGATCATGTTGATAAATGAATCTTATGATTTGGATACTTTTTTTGATTTGTATGTTTGAGGTTGTTATCAGCTTGATATGATAGAAGTTGAGAATGAAAGTTAGTATGCAGGTTGTTTGGTGTATGGATATTGGATTTTTTGGCTTACTTCATAGTTGTTGCTTCTGCTTGGTTTGTTAACAGTTGCATTTTATAAGCTATCATCTACATACTGTTAAGCAAGGTTATATTCCTGTATATATATACACATATATTATATTAAAAATAATCTTCTACGGCATATAAAATTATGTCATGAAAAGTGTAATGATTTATGACATGCAAGAAAATGCCGTAAAAGATTATATACGACATACAAAATATGTCATAAATATATTAAAAATAACATTCTACGGCATACAAAATTATGTTGTGAAAAGTGATGATTTATGACATGAAAGAAAATGCCGTAAAATATGATATACGACATGCAAAGTATGTCATAAATATATTAAAAATGACATTTTATGGCATACAAAATTATGTCGTGAAAAGTGTGATGATTTATGACATGCAAGAAAATGCCGTAAAATATTATATATGGTATACAAAGTATGCCATAAATATATTGAAAATAACTTTCTACGGCATGCAAAATTATGCCATGAAAAGTATGATGATTTATGGCATGACAAAAATGTCCTAAAAAATTATATACGACATTCAAAGTATGTCATTAATGTTTACTTTATTACTTTTTACAACTTTACCTGCATGCCGTAAATGATGCTCAACTTTCCACGGCATGTCATATAACGGCATTTGTGTGCATGCCGTGGAGGAATTTCTATGACATGCATTGTAAGCTGTAAATATTCAATTTTGTTGTAGTGATGACAGATTTCATCATTCATCGTGAAGTCTAAAAATTTGCTCACCACGTACTTCTTTGTATCTGCATCTTTTGTTGAATATTTTTCTTTTAAAAAATTCCCAAATCTCTTGAGTAGATTTGTAACCACAATATATATCAAACAGAGACTTGGAAAGAAAATTCAGAATATGACCGTGATAAATTTTGTTATCTTTTTCATAAAAATGAATAGATTCACTACAAGCTGGTTTGAAAACATCATTAGGAATTTTGCATGACAGATTTCATCATTCATCGTGAAGTCTAAAAATTTGCTCTCCACGTACTTCTTTGTACCTGCATCTTTTGTTAAATATTTTCTTTTCAAAAATTCCCAAATCTCTTGAGCAGATTTGTAACCACAATATATATCAAACAGAGACTTGGAAAGAAAATTCAGAACATGACCGTGACAGATTTTGTTATCTTTTTCATACAAACGAATAGATTCACTACAAGCTGGTTTGAAAATATCATTAGGAATTTTGATCATTAAACAAAACATAATCAATATTGAGAGACTCTAGAAAAAATAGAACTTTTTCAGACCAGCATTTGCAGTGATTTCCATCAAAGGGTTCCAGTTTGGTCATATCAAGAATAACAGAAACAACAGAAACATAATTCATGTTTAGTAATCAAGCAAATTCATTTCATAAGATTGTTGGAAAATATATATATATATATATATAAGAACTCTGCTTGATTAACAAACTGAAATAAATACTAGAAGATAAAAGCAAAATGAATAACAGAGAAAGAATGAAACCAAGGCACGGAAGTCAATTCGTTGTCCGTAAGAAACAATTTTGCCCCAGTGGGTGCAAATGGCTACTAGCGGAAGTTCTCTAGGATACAGTGGCGAGTCTTGATGGTGTACACTTATCACGCAAGCCTTGAACTCGTCTAAGAAATAGCCCAAAGAAACCAAGAAATTGTTTGGGAAAAACAGAGAAAAAAATAGAACTTTTTCTATATATTAGACTACTAGGAATACGTATATGTATATATATATATATATAATTTCAAGTCTGAAAGTAAGGTAAGAATAAATCAAAGATTTGATCAAACAAATTCATTAAATTATGAATCAATCAAATTCCCTTGAAATATTAAACAGCTAGTTAATTCCTTAATCATAGTCAATTACAAAAGGAAATGAATCTACATAAAATCAATGAGAGAAATATATATATATATATATATTGTATTAGCTCACATATACAACACATGCGTGTATATATATATGGACTTCACACATATGGCCCAAAGTTTACATAGTCTCCCCGACATTCTTGCCCCTTACCAAATAACAAAGGTCTACATATAAAAGGTGTTAAAAAAAAACTAATAAGAAATCAATGTGGGATAAGGAACAAGAAGAAAATTTTGAAGCACTTCCAACACATGCTCATGCACTACAACAAAAAGAGGTTTTTACGGCGCGCAATGCATGCTGTAAAAACCCTTCTACGACGTGCAAGCACACGTCATATTATGACCAGTCATGGAAAGTCATTCACTTTCAACGACATGCTACGTACGCCGTTAAAAATTATTTAATGACAGATTTTGTACGTCATTGTTACTTTTTCTACGACATTCTATAGTACGCCGTTAAAAACTATTTAACGACAGATTTTGTGCGTCGTTGTTACTTTTTCTATGACTACTTTTGCATGCTGTTATTTGGTGAGACAAATTACAACACTGATTGCGCGCCGTAAAATATATAATACAATGACTTGCTCAGCCTGCCGTAGATAAGTAGAACACATGAAATGTTGTGGAATATTTCATATAATGACCTAATTTGCTTGCCGTAGAATGTGCATTTTTTTTTTAATTCAACAGGTTCTATTTGACCTGTTTTGTACAATCTAATATTACAAACAAGCTTCACAAAATATCAATCAATCACCAAAATATTATTTCAACCATAAAAAAATAAACTATATATATAAATTATAACATTCAAAAATTGTCAATATATACATTTCAAACATACAAAACCTAACCGCAAGTTCAAAGACATCCAAAAGGACTATCCTTAAGTTCTAAATTATCCAAAAAGTTATAAACCATCCAAAACTGTACATATATAAGTTTGTAATTGGAGATGCAAGTTTAACACAAAAATTTGTTTACACAATGTTACTTGCAATAATGCTTTGTTGTCTTTTCCTTTTGTGATTTCACGCAAATTTAATAGATCACGAATCACCATTACCAAAAATCTGTTTTCCTAGAAAAATCCAACAAATAAAAATGAGAAGACACGTACATCTTGAAAACAAAATTAACAAAGGAAATGTTTGGTGTGGTAATGACAAAACATTTTTTATATTTTCAAATATTCATTAATCTGTCTATAATCAAGAACTAAGCTTGCAAACTATATAGACCAAACAGCCTCGTTGTAAAGGACAAGAAAGATGGAATACTTAAATGAGCATATAATAGCCATTGCCTCAACTGTCAGGATATTGTCTCGGCACAATAGCAATCCATATTATTAAAACAAATAGTGGCATGCATATTAGCTATCAATATTGCCTCCACTTCAGTAAACAAAGTAAACCCAGAAAGTTACACAGTTATTAAAATCATAACATAAACTGCCACATTAACCAAGATAACATATGATAGGGTAATTTATATGAAAATTGGGCCAAGCTGGGTAATGGACTGTTATGGGCGACAGGACGAAGGGCTGAGTAAAAAGGCCATAAAGTTATTCCGGTCCAAAGGAGGCATAAAGTTACTCCGGTGGAAAGGAGGCCTAAAGTTACTCCGGTCCTAAATGAGGCTTGAAGTTACTCCAGTCCCAAAGAGCTTACTGTAAGCTCGGTCGTAACACACAAAGTTATCCCGGTCGGAACATACCATGGTTAGCACTGGGAGAAACCGACGTGAGAGCAATGAATGGAAGAGCCGAGCTAAAGTTATCTCGGTCTAGTCTGTGGCTTTAGCATGGTCATGTTAGCTCGGTCGTATTGACATCCAACCGTGGTAAACCATCTCACTTGGTTTAAGTGGTGAGGGGGGTGTTGAAGGATAAGCATTATCTTTTAGGAATGTGATTCCTAGGAGGACTCTACATGGAAGAGTAAGAGTCCTACTTGGATTGTGCCGCGCGGAACCTATAAAAGCTCATAACATCACCTATGGAGAGGTAACACACAGCTTTGATTCTCGAATACATAGCTTTTTGTCTATTTGTCTATTCTGCTGACTTAGGCATCGGAGAGGTATCCGGCACACACCCGCCGGCTAGCTCACGTTTGTATTTTCAAGGAGTAAAACGACGTCGTACGGAGGAGTGCAATCTTGATCAACAGGATTATACGAGAAGGTTTATTTCTTTCCCGTACAATTGGCGCCGTCTGTGGGAAACATCAGACTAGAACAAAACCTCTTGAACAAGCTTTTCCTCTTTATAAGCAATGACACACAACGAAGATTTTCCGCAGTCCGCCATCAACGGACAAACACCAGAGGGGGGTGTGAGGTGCGAAGGCCTACCTTCTATCCCTCCCATGGCGGACTTGGAGCCACAACGACAGAATCCCAGGAGGGATGCAAGGGGGAGGAGGCGGACTAACAGCCCCCGTCACTCTCATTCACAAAGTCCTGACAGACAAAGGCGGAGGATCGATCCTCAAGTTCTGGAGGACCGCGTGAAGGAGCAAGATGAATTGATAAGGAAGATAACGGCGGATATGGAGGTCATGAAGCGCTAGATCAAGGGAAAAGGGATGGCGACAGGAGAGGGGCGCAAAGGCAATGCGCCTCCTCGCTACTCAGAAGATCGTAGTAGGCATACCACGACATCGCAAGCAGAGAGTCGAAGCCTCAGGATGAGCGACACTCAATCAAGGACTTCCATAACTCGTTACTCTAGGTCTGAGAAAACGAGATCATTAAGGTCTTACACAGAGGGAAGTACCTATCGGCCCTCACACACACACCATACATCATCCAGGAAAACGGAGTTGCCTAGATCGTCCGACTTACAGACTGTGCTTGAAGAAAGGGCGCGACAGAAGGAGGACGCTAGGACACACGATCCACACAGAGTTTTAGCCCTTTAGCGGTTGGCCCCTCGGACGCATGGAAGTGTCGAGGTTGGGATGCCAATACCGCATCTTGCCTACGAACCAACAGATAAAGCGTTGGCAAGACTCCATTGCTCGCCGTTCGTTCCGGCAATTGAGAACGCACCGTTACCCTCAGGCTTCATCCAGCCAAAATTTACCACGTACAAAGGGAAGACAGACCCTTACATGCACCTAAACCACTTTCGTCAGGTTATGGCAGTATACCGACGGAACGAACCTTTAATGTGCATTCTCTTCCCATCAAGCCTTGGTGACCTAGGCTTGACTTGGTTCAAAAAACTTCTAGAAGGTAGCATAGCCTCCTAGGCGCAATTGGAAGAAGCATTCGTTACTAGGTTCAGAACGAACACCAAAACCCCGATGGAAATTGATCAACTGCTCTCCATCGATATGGGCGAAAAAGAGTCATTAAAATCCTACAACAGCCACTACTGGGAGACCTTCAACCAGATTGGAGACTGCCCCACCAATCTCGCCATCGCACAGTACAAAAGAGGCCTTTCAGTCGGGCACAAACTAAGGGACTCAATCACTATGACACTACCTCTCACAATGGAGGCCTTAATGGAGAGAGTGCACCAACACATTCGGGTAGAAGAAGATGGCGCCCGTGCCAAAGCAAAGTCTAGCACGACTGCAGTACCAGATAAAGACCACAACAAAGGTCAACACGGTAGAACGTCCGAGCAAAAACGAACGAAGCATGCGGGACAACGGAGAAAACCAGGATAAAAGATGGTTGAGAGTCCGCACTGCCATTACCACGGTATTCAAAAAGCCAATCTACCAAATTTTAAGCGAGATACGCGATGAACCCTTCGTCAAATAGCTCGCCAAGCTAGGAGAGGTTCAGATGGACTACGATGAAAGATCACGGTGCACCTTTCATAAAGAAAAGGGGCACCGCACAGAAAATTGTACACCATTGAGGCAGCATGTAGAGGAATTGGTGGCAGCCGGTCACCTGGACAAATACATTGAAGGAAGGGCGCAGCCAACGCCCTAGAATGACAACCACCCGAACGGAATGCCAATCGACGCACCACCTCAAGGCGTGATAAACGTAATTCATGGGATATGCGAACCTGAGCGCGTATGCGAGCTCAGGGGCATGATTAAAAAGGCTGAGCACTTAAGGGAGGTTCTAAGTGCACAACCCACAATCAAGAAAGGAAGAACGGAGACCACCAATGTCATCTCTTTTTTAGACAGAGACTTGGTAAGGATATATTGTCCTCACAACGATGCGCTGGTCGTCACTCTCCGCATCAAGGATTACGATGTCAAGCAGATTTTGATAGACCAAGGTAGCTCGTATGAGATAATGTACTACGACACCTTCAAACAACTGAAATTGGAGGACAAAGACTTGGCGCCAGCTGTATCCCCCCTGATCGGATTCAACTCAATGCCAGAGTGGCCAGTCGGCAAGATCATCCTTCCAGTTAGGGCAGGAGCCGTGACAAAACAAGTGGAATTTTGGGTGTTGAAGGTCCCTTCCACTTACAACATAATCTTGGGAAGAACATGGCTGCATGCCATGCGAGCGGTAGCTTCATCATTCCATCAAGTAATGCGATTCCCCAACGAAGCCGGGGTAATCGAAGAGGTCTTCGGAGACCAAATTATGTCCAAGAAATGCTTTGTCACGGTTAATGGCAGCCGCGCTGCCAAGGGATATGTTCATTCGGTAGAAGAACCTGAGAGCAATGAACTGTTCGCAGATGTCGGCAAAGCAGCTGATCAAAAAGCGGTGGAAGACTTGGTAGAGGTAAGAATAGATGAAAAGAACCTAGATAAGTTCTTTTTGCTCGGTTCATCGTTGTCCAGCACTGAGAAATTAGAGGTCTTGGAATTTTTGACCTCTAACATCGAAGTGTTCGCCTGGACACCCTACGACATGCCAGGCATTGATCCAAACTTCATCTGTCACCAACTCAATGTCCACCCATCCGCTAGACTAATTATTCAGCGCACTCGCCGATCGGTACTCCACTATGCCGAGATAGTGGCGGAAGAAGTAGAAAACCTGCTAGAAGCAGGAGCTATCAAAGAGGTGCACTACCCCAAATGGATCTCCAATACAGTCGTAGTACCAAAGAAGAATGGCAAATGGCATGTCTGCATCGACTACAAGACTGTCAACAAAGCATGCCCAAAGGACAGCTTTCCTCTACCACGGATAGATCAACTAGTAGATCTAATGGCGGGGCACAACCGACTTAACTTTCTTGATGCATACAGAGGCTACCATCAGATCGCCATGTACGAACCAGACTAGGAGGTCACGTCCTTTATAACTCCAAGAGGACTGTATTGCTACAAGGTCATGCCCTTTGGCCTAAAGAACGCAGGGGCAACATTCCATAGAATGGTCACCAAGATGTTTGAGCTGTTGTTAGGCAGAACAATGGAAGCTTACATCGACGATATGGTGGTCAAAAGCAAGGATGAGAATGACCATCTAAGGGACCTAGGTGAGATGTTCCAGATTCTGAAGAGACACAAGTTGCGCCTTAATGCATCTAAGTGCGCGTTCGGTGTAGGATCTGGCAAATTCCTGGGCTTCCTGGTGACCAACCGGGGTGTAGAGGTAGATCCCTCCCAGATCAAAGCTATTCAGGACCTAGAGAGGCCTAACTCAGTAAAAGAAGTGCAACATCTCACCGGTATGGCAGCTACACTCAACCGATTCATTAGCCGGTCGTCAGACAGACTACAACCATTTTTTCTAGCATTGAAAGCCAAGTTCAAGTGGGACGAAGAATGCGGCCGCGCTCTGGAAAACTTGAAGGAATATATGTCTTCTCCACCACTGCTTGTCACCCCAATACCTAGAGAAGAACTCTTCCTGTACCTGGCGGTCTCTCAGCACGCAATTGGCGCAGTATTGGTCCGTGCAGAAAGAATCCAATATCTGCCCATTTATTATGTCAGCAAAACATTGCTGGGCGCCGAAACAAGGTACTTGCCACTTGAAAAACTGGCCTTGGCCTTAATGATGGCCTCAAGAAAGTTGTCGCACTACTTCCACGCCCACACCATAGTCGTTCTCACAGTTTTCCCATTAAAAGCTTTGTTTGAAAGCGCAAACTTTTCTAGGCGAATCTTGAAGTGGGCAGTAGAGTTGGGGCAATTTGACATCAAGTTCCAACCCAGAACCGCGATAAAGGCCCAAGCTTTGGCAGACTTTGTCACAGAATTTACTCTTGGAAGTCATCATATCTGCCCAGTCGACCTGACTAATGCAACTGAACTAGGGATGGAAGTTGACGCCGGAATAGCGCAACCCCTGGTGCAGGATACTCAGTCGGACCCCAAGGCAGATCAGAGTAAAGAGAGCAAGGCAGAAGCGAACCATCCTACACCAAGCCAAAACTCACCAACAAATAAAGACTTGGTTCAATCAGATAGCGAGGGGCAGACAGCAAGAATGGACCTTGAAGAAGACACCAGCAACATTCTTGACCCCACGACATCATCTAATCCCTCTACTTGCTGGAAATTATTCGTTGGAGAGATGTGGAAGCTCTTTGTGGACAGAGCATCCAACCAGCATGGTGCAGGACTTGGCATAGTCCTCATCTCACCAAACGGCCTAGTTGTGGAACAAGCAGTCAACCTTGGATTCCCAGCATCAAACAACGAAGCGGAATATGAAGCGCTTCTTGCAGGTCCCAAATTAGCATGCTACATGAAGGCCACCAAACTAATGGTCTACAGCCACTCACAGTTGGTGGTAAACCAAATTTCTGGCGACTACGAGGCAAAGGATGACAGGATGGCTAAGTATCAAGACTTAGTCAGAAAAGAGATCAATAAATTTTAAGTAGTAAGGATAGAACAGATTGGTAGGGAGGAAAACAGCAGAGCAGACGAACTAGCAGGCTTTGCTTCAATGGCAGATACATCAATCCCTCACCCACTGTTAATTGACTACCTACCAAGACCAAGCATTGAAGACCCCGAAGCAGAAGAGGTATGTTGCGCCGAACTAGGCCCTTCATGGATTGATCCCATCATAGCATTCTTAAAAGACGGCGTACTGCCGGAAGAGAAGAAAGAAGCCAACAAAATTAGAGCAAAGTCGCAGCGATTTTGGCTCTCCCCTTCTATGGCATTGTACAAAAAATCATTCTCACAACCTTATCTAAAGTGTGTTCACCCCAGCAAAGTGGAAGCATTCTTGTTCGAAATACACGAAGGTGTGTGCGGAAGCCACCAAGGAGGAAGATCGTTAGCCTACAGAACCATTTCACAAGGATATTGGTGGCCATACATGCAAGCAGACTCATAGAAATATGTGAAGAAGTGCGAGAAATTCCAGAAGTTCGCACACCAAATACATCAGCCAGCCAGAGAACTCCTACCATTAACTAGCCCATGGTCTTTCGCAATGTGGGGCTTGGACATAGTAGGACCTCTTCCAACAGCACCCAGCAATAGGAAGTTCTTCCTCGCAGCAACAGACTACTTCACAAAGTGGGTGGAAGCAGAAGCATTGGCATCAATCAAGGAAAAGGATGTGAAGAAGTTCGTCTGGCAGAAAATTATTACTTCACTCAGTTTGGCATACCAAAAGCCCTAATATCAGACAACGACACTCAGTTCGACGGCAGAATCTTTAGAGGCTTTTGTGAAGAGTACAAGATAGAGTTCTACAATTCCACACCATCATATCCCCAAGCCAACGGCCAGGCAGAAGCATCAAACAAGGTCATCTTGGATGGACTGAAGAAAAGGTTAGAAAGAGCAAAAGGCAAATGGGTTGAGGAACGTCCTCATGTTTTATGGGCTTACCGCACCACACCTCGACGATCAACAGGAGAAACACTATTCTCCTTAGCCTATGGCATGGAAGCAGTAATCCCGCTGGAAGTTGGCCTCCCCACAATTAGAAGCGAAAATTTTGATCCAGACCTGAATGGAGAAGCCATAGCATTGGAGCTCAACCTCGCCGAAGAAAGAAGAGAAAAAGCACTGGTTCACATTGCCTCATACCAACAAGAGTTGTTCAGGAAATACAACAAAACAGTGCATCCAAGCCAATTCAAGATTGGAGATTGGGTACTGCGCAAAGTGATGGGAAACGCCTTGGTACCAGGAGATGGCAAATTAGGACCTAATTGGGAAGGACCTTACAAAGTGGTCAGATTAGCAGGAAAATGTGCTTACCACTTGGAAGACGAAAACAGCAAAGCAATTCCTAGACCATGGAACACTGTCAATCTCAAACTATTTTATTTTTAGCTTTTTTTAGAATACTTGTAATTTTTCTTTTCCCTAATAAAACAAGTAGTTTTCTTTTCAGCATAAGTGTTTTTATTCTGTAAAAGTTGTTTTAGTAGACTAGGGGCATTAAAAGCATAGTTGGCTGGAAAAACCAACTTAGAGGTTGGCCGAAAAAACCAACACCCCTCCTAAGCTCAGGATAAGGATCTAGGCTGCAGGATGTTTGGTCGGAATAACCAAACACTTTACTTTAGGTTGGCCGGAAAAACCAATCTAAAGGTTGGCTGGAAAAACAAACACTCTTCTTAAGCCTAGGATAAGGATCCAGGCTGCAGGACGTTTGGTCGGAATAACCAAACACTTTACTTTAGGTTGGCTGGAAAAACCAACACCCTTCCTAAGCCTAGGATAAGGATCCAGGCTGCAAGACGTTTGGTTGGAATAACCAAACACTTTACTTTAGGTTGGCTGGAAAAACCAATCTAAAGGTTGGCTAGAAAAACCAACACCCCTCCAAAGCTCAGGATAAGGATCCAGGTTGCAGGACGTTTGGTCGGAATAGCCAAACACTTTACTCTAGGTTAGCTGGAAAAACCAATCTAGAGGTTGGCTGGATTAAACCAACTCTTAGTACTCTTTAGCCAAAGTAAGGATATTGGCTAAAGAGTGGTTGACTGGATTAAACCAACTCTTAGTACTCTTCAGCCGAAGTAAGGATATCGGCTAAAACGTGGTTGGCTGGATTAAACCAACTCTTAGTACTCTTCAGCCGAAGTAAGGATAACGGCTAAAATGAGGTTGGCTGGACTAAACCAACTCTTAGTACTCTTCAGCCGAGGTAGGCATCTCGGCTAAAGAGTGGTTGGCAGCTATAATAAGTTTTCAAGTTTAGGACCAAGATAGTTTCCTCGGCAGGAAAATGCATGTCTGTATACAAAATAGATGCAGGTATGGCACAGACCGAACAGAAAGATGAAAGGTTTTTCATTCATTCAGAAGAAAAACAAACAGAGGTGCAATAGTAGGGGACTCAGCCCGGTTACAAATTTTTGTCCAACAAAAAGAGAAATACACAATCAAGCAAAGAGATCATCCAGATCAGCATCCAACTGAACTCTAAGTCCGGTCTTAGCATGAAGATCGGTTGTGGCAAGAACCTCTTGGTTAGGCTCAATTGAAACAAGCTCCCCTTGGTTTGGCTCGGTTGGAGGCACCACCATAGTTGAATTAGGTGCTGGGGGGTTGGAAACCACTGGAATTGGAGAGATAGATCGACGACCGGGCTGGGAGTTGTCCTCAAAAGCAAAGTCTTCATCATTATCCTCCTCAAGAAATTTCTTCTGAAGGGCAGCAGCATACTCCGCCATGGAGTCCGGTATAAAATATGCAGGAGGATTGAAGACCTCGGTCTCCGGACCATGACCGAGCTGTGACACTGCCGCCCTCCATCTGCACTTGAAGAACAGATCTTTAGCGGCTTCGCATTGTTGAATGTAAGTTGCCTCTCCCTCATTGAAGCCCCGGAGTTCGGCATCATTCACATTCTCCTTTAGCTTGGTGATCTCGGTATCCTTCTTCTTCTCGAGTTTTGCAAGCTGGCGCAGGTACTTGTCTTTCAGCTCGACCGCATCCTTCTGTTTTTCTGCTTCGGTTGAATTAACTAGACCGGTTAGCCTGGTTACTTCGGTCTCTAGCTCGATCATCTGCCGCTTGGACTCTTTTAGCTCGACCGTTTTTGCTTTGACCTCTACCAGGGCCTCCTTAGTGGTCCTACGAAGTTCCAACACACGCTTGTGTGCGACATGATTCTTTTGCAGGGCCTGCAAAAAGAGTGGTACAGTCTTCAGATAAACCGAACTGAAAGATGTTGAAATTTGGGGTTAGGAAACAGAACTTACCAAAACCATGGATTTTGTAGCCGAACGAATGGCACGCAGCCCGGTGAGGCCGTCATGGTGTGCCATATCGGCTGGAAGGCAGACACTTTTGGACAGGTTGAATGCCATTAAGTGGTCCTCTTTAGAAACCACCGAATCAGTGTCCTCAATGGCTCGGTTCTGGAAAGTGAGCTTTGGAACCCACTTGGAAGAACTAGCCCGATCAGAACACTCCGGCTGTGGACTTGGTGGAGGGCTTGAGATAGTGGTTTGAGGAACCAAGGTTTCGTCTTCGTCAATAAGTCGTTGCTCGGTTAAGGTAGTCCGGGCACGTTTGCTTGGGCGAGATGAGGAGGGTTGTTGAGATGGAAGGGCCACCACGGTTTCCTGAGTCTGGTTGGGTGGTGGTACCTCGGCTTGGTGTGTCTCGGTTAGCAGGGCCCTTACTATATTCCTCTTGGCCATCTCTTGTTCA
This sequence comes from Camellia sinensis, assembly GCF_004153795.1. Lineage (NCBI taxonomy): Eukaryota > Viridiplantae > Streptophyta > Magnoliopsida > Ericales > Theaceae > Camellia > Camellia sinensis. The sequence continues at coordinate 2,273,191 of NW_021026314.1, forward strand.
GCAGTAGTACGGTTAATTTGTGGCAAGGTTGGATCCGGTTCAGGAGATGCCTCCAGCAAGAAGTCTGTTACTCTGGCTTTTCGTCGACTGCTGTATTTGTACGTCGGTTCAAAATTTAGTAGCTTGGCCCAACTTCTTTCAGGATATCGTAGTGCGGCGCGAAGTGTGTTTAGATTGGGGTAGCTGTACAGTGACTTGAGGTGGGCTGAATCTGCATCAAGAAGACAACTGTCAGTTCGGTTTAGGAACAGGAAACCGAAATAAGGGGAGGCATACAAAGAAGCTGAGGTAATTATATCGGGGGTTCCTTTCTTCCAGTTTATACTGCAGCCTGGAATCTGGGCTTGGTGGTCTTCAAAATTCCCAGATACCCAGAAAAAATCATCATCGTTCAAGTCTTTATCCGGTGTGTCCTTTATTATTTTTCTCTCTCGACGGCAGCGTATTCTTAGATAATAGACCCAGCCATCTTCTTTTGATCCTATGGAATATTGATGGAAGAGTTCGGCTAAGCCGAGGTTAATGCCAGCTCGGCGGTTTAGTTCGGCTATACCATTAATTATGCGGAATGAATTTGTGGAAAGTTGGGTGGGACATATCCTAGTTTGCCTAAGAAATTCACAAAGTAAAGGCTGTACAGGGAAACGTAAACCGCACTCCACAATGGAAATAACGTTAAAGGGGACAAAAGCTTGTTTTCCCCAGGGGACGGTGTCTGGCTTGGCTAAAGAAAGGTGGACATCATCTGGGATTTGGTAGTCCTTGTGAAATTCAGCTATTACACCAGGAGAGTTAACTAAAAACCTATACTTTCCCATTCATGGTCTAAGTTATGAATAAATTATACTTGAATGTTAGCTCGGTCGAGTGATGATGCCGAGTAGCTCGGTTGAGCGCTCAAAGGAGTACCTGGGCAACCTAAGCCTGCAAAGTGAAGAACAAAGGTGTTAAGCACATATCATTGGACCGTGCAAAAAGAAACACGGGCAAGTTAAATGAAGTCCTAGCTCGGTTGTGAGAATTGCTTCGTGTCTTAGCTCGGTTTAAGGAAGGGGTCTGTTAGCTCGGTATGATCAGGGGTTTTGTTAGCCTGGTTGAGCTTATAGGGGCAGCATTCTTAGTACGGTCTGAACTAAGAAAGCTGGTTTAGCCCCAAGTTGTAGCTCAGTCGTGGTTGAGACTTTCAAGCACACTTGCGCAAACTTAGTACGGTTTGTTAGCCTGGCTAAGTTAAAACAAAAGATGGTTTGACTTGTTAAAACTACGGGTATGTGAAATGTTAGTTCGGTTGGATAGTCTGGCTAGATTGACAGCAACTACAAACAACTTTTTAGTTCGGTTATATTGTGATTTTGGATCAAAACTAGCGTTTCTCATCTTATTTCTTGAATCCAAGCGGTTCTATTACTAAGTTTTTTTTAGAAAACACAAAGTTAAGCAGAAAATGGAAACAGACATAGTGTGTTTTGGAAAGCATGCGAATACTTAGGAATGTATTGCAAAAATGTGCGAAATCAACCAAAAGGAATTATAAGGTTGAGTTGCTTACCAGGTTAAGGTAGAAAAATTGAAGATGGAAGCAACGACAGTGAAGAACACGAACTCAGCAAGCTCAAGGGTTGAAGGAATAGAGGCACAGAGAGAGAATGAAGGAGATGAATAGCACAGTGGTAGATTCAAAATGAAAAGTTTGTTTTAGAAGGAAGGACAAAAAGGGCGGGACTGTTCAAATTTTGCGAGATACGAAGACGGCGTGACAGTTGCCTTCAACCAATGAGAGCCTGCCACGTGTCCTTAGAATGAGAAGTGATTCAGTTGCTATGATTGAAGAGACGTTTTGACCGGACAGGTAGAGCCGGCGTGAATTTAGCTCGGCTGGAAAAGCTAAAAGAGTTTTTTAGCTCGGTCGGAAAGGCGAAAGAGTTTTTTAGCTCGGCTGGTAGACAAGGTAATCCCTATCATGCTGCGCAGATGGAATTAAGGGGCAATTGAGAGGGTAATTTATATGAAAATTGGGCCGAGCTGGGTAATGGGCCGTTATGGGCCACAGTACGAAGGGCTGAGTAAAAAGGCCATAAAGTTATTCCGGTCCAAAGGAGGCATAAAGTTACTCCGGTGGAAAGGAGGCCTAAAGTTACTCTGGTCCTAAATGAGGCTTGAAGTTACTCCGGTCCCAAAGAGCTTACGGTAAGCTCGGTTGTTACACACAAAGTTATCCCGGTCGGAACCACGTTATTGGTTATCCCGGTCGGAACATACCATGGTTAGCACTGGGTGAAACCGACGTGAGAGCAATGAATGGAAGAGCCGAGCTAAAGTTATCTCGGTCTAGTCTGCGGCTTTAGCATGGTCATGTTAGCTCGGTCGTATTGACATCCAACCATGGTAAACCATCTCACTTGGTTTAAGCAGTGAGGAGGGGTTGAAGGATAAGCATTATCTTTCAGGAATGTGATTCCTAGGAGGACTCTACATGGAAGAGTAAGAGTCCTACTTAGATTGTGCCGCGCGGAACCTATAAAAGCTCATAACATCACCTATGGAGAGGTAACACACAGCTTTGATTCTCGAATAGACAGCTTTTTGTCTAATTGTCTATTCTGCTGACTTAGGCATCGGAGAGGTATCCGGCACACACCCGCCGGCTAGCTCACGTTTGTATTTTCAGGGAGTAAAGCGACGTCGTACGGAGGAGTGCAATCTTGATCAACAGGATTATACGAGAAGGTTTATTTCTTTTCCGTACAACATATATATGTTGTAATGCTAAAAAAATATGTTATTTAGGAGAAACATGCTCAAACATTAAATGAAGCGTACCTGCTCCTCCATCATGGACCCAGATATAGATCCTATTGCCCAACATAATGTGTTTAAGTTGTTCCATGTCCAATGCTCGCCACTCAGTTGTTTATTCAATTTCTTCAGCATCTATATCATCCCAGGAAGGAAAGAACCATTTACATGCAACTAGATGGCATAGTCCGATAAATCACTATTAAAAGAACAGTAACGCACAACTTCCTACTTGAAAAAGCATAGCCACGAATTGCTGAGTGAATAACCAACAATAATCTGAACTCCAAAGTATTTTGAGTTTTGTTTGATCATATTACTTTTATATCCAGGCATATCCACATAAAGGCAGAAAACCAACACATGATCAAACAATATAGTGTCTTCTTTTCATGCTATTGGCATGAGAATACATATTCATACGGGCACGACCATTATATATCTATCTATCTAGGAGATATCGCAGCACAGTAAAAAAGGTGAACAATAAGGGCAATTGTAAACCAATACTTCCTTTTTGGTATTGTAGACACCCCATTTTTGACCAACCTTAAGACTCAGACGTCACCGACTGAGCGCTCGGTGATGTTGCATATTGTGCCCGTTCTGAGGTTGCGGAGTCTCGGCTGCGAGCCTTGCCCTCAGACTTCGGGGCTCTTTTGTGCTTTGCCTCGATTTGCGAACCAGGTCCTGTTTTCTCTATTTTCTCTTCCCAAAGGGAGGGAGAGGTCTCGTAGACCATCTCTCAGTGGCCGTAGGCTACGTTTCGTGATCGTAGGCCATTTTTCCCGTTTGGAGCCCAGTTTTCGTTTTTCGGAGCCGTCGGCCGTGTGCCTCAGTTCAGGACCGCTTAACTACCTTCGTTTGCTCCAGTTTTTGGTACACACCTTGTTTCCTCCCTTTAGAGGGACACTGTGGCCCGGGAGACCACCTTCGTGATCATACGCCACTTCTAGTGCCTAACAGCCTGTTTTCGGAGCCCCGGACTGCGCGTTTTGGCCCCCAAACCTTCGTTTTGCATCCGTCTTGGTCCATTTTTGGTAGGGACCATATTTTCATTGTTAGGGAGGTAGTGGTATGGTGGGAGGCCACCTTTTCTCCTTGGAAACCAGTTTTCTCTTTTTCTCTCTCCTAAAGTCGATTTTTCTGACAGAAAGTTTGTTTTTTTCACTTTTGAGCCACAATTTCTGGCTTTTCATACCACCATTGTGTTGTGCTCATCTGGGAGGCCACCAATATGGGTAGGCCGACCAGTAATTCTTCTTGACCCTTTTGAACCTTGCTAAAAAACTGATTTTTCTCTCTCCTAGGTCACATTTTCTGGTTTTCCACTATACAGTTGTGTTACACCCATCTGGGAGGCCACTTTTCTGAGGTGGCCGGCCAGTATTTCTCCTTGAACCTTTTGACCCCTGGTCGGCCGGCCAGGGGGAGTGGCCGGCCGGCCACTTGAACTGGTCGGCCTGCTTCTTGCTTTTTGCTCTCTCTGAGTGCAATCCAGTTGTGCCAGCTGGGAGGCATTTGGACCATCTTCCATACATGTGTATGGAGGATATTTGAGGCTTCTTAGAGAAGCTTTGGAACCTCTCCTCTATAAAGGAGAGGCTTGTCTTCATTTGCAAGGGTTCAACAAGTTTGTTAGAGGCTTATACACTTCTCTCTCCAAAGCTCACTATTCCAAGCTCCAAACCCTAATTTTCTTGCACCATTTGCACACCAACCCTTGGTACAACACCTCCATCCTCCATAAAAGAATCTTGGAGCTGATTTGAAGAGGTTAAGGAGCTCCCATCTTGGTCCAGAAGTTGCTGGAAACCTGCTCTTCAAGGGTAAGTCTCCATTTCCCTTTTTCTTACATTATTTTGCTCCATTGATTAGCCTTATTTGAAAGCATTTTTGGACTTTGTCATAAATTGTAAAGTTTTTTTATTTTGAGCTCCTCTTGATGTTTGATTAAGGATACTTTTCTGTTTGAGGTCTCCTACATCCGTGTACGCTTTATCTCTCTTTCAGGACTTATTTTGCATGATGTCTTAGCCTTACTTAAAAGCATTTTTGAGATTTTCCATAAACTAGAAAAAGTCTTGTTTTGATTTTCTAAACATATTTGTTTAAGGACTCTTTTCTGTTTGGGGTCATCTTCCCCCTTCCATGCTTCATTTCCTCATGTTTTGAGCCTTGTATTTGAGCATTTGCATTGGCCTTGGTTTGGCCTTTTAGCCACTGAAATCCAATGGATTTTTAGTGGCTTAGATATGATTTTGAGCTTCAAAATCAGAGAGGGGTGACCCTCTCACCCCTTGTTCTCTTTACTAGCATTGTTGGGCTTCCAAAGGGGCTCCATCTTGCATGCTTTCAAGTCTTATTTCAGGCCTTATTTCGTGAGTTTTGAGGTTTTCCTTAGCTCTTTCCTGAGCCCCTTTGGCCATATTTTATGTCTATGATGCATGTGTAGAACAATCCCATTCAAGGCCTTTCAAAGGGACCTTTCATTGCATGCTTCCTAGACCAATTTTAGGCTCTTTTTGGTGGATTTTAGGGCTGTCATAACTCATTTCCAGAGGTGGTTTTTCCCTTTTGTTTGTCTATCATGTATGTGTAGAACAACCCCTTGCATGGCTTTCCAAAGGGGCTCACCATTCTTGCATGTGTTGACTGAGTTTCAGTGGTTATTTGGGCATATTTTGGCATGAAATACTTCTGTTTTTGGCTGGTTGGGTGAGCCCTCATATGCTTCATATAGTTGTAGAGCAACTCATGGTTCACTAGCTTTCTTTGCATGCTTTGTTGGACTTTGATTTTAGCACATATTGGCCATGTCTTAAACTGATAGTGTGCTTATTTTGGACTGCCCTAGCTCTGTTTTTGGGTCTCATGTTTGAATGATGTTCATTTTGCATGATTGTAGTTCAATACCCATGCTTAACTTTGAGTTCTGAGATCCATTCCATGCATATACTGAGGTATTTTCATGCCTTGGGGTCATTTTTCATCAAATTCCAGAGCCTATGTTAATGCCATGTTGCCATGTTTTCATCTCTTTAAATGCGTTTGAGAGTCGGGCTTGTATGACTCATTTACCGACCATTGAATGAGCTCCATTCCGTTGCATTCCGAGCCATCATTTTAGGCCATTTCTCCACTATTACAGACCTGCCTAGGGTCTATTTAGGGTTGGTTTTGCCATTGATGCATTGCTTTGGGCACCTCTAGAGTAACGCACTTCACTAGTTTCGGTACCCGGGTCCCTAGCTTGCATTGTGTGCCATATTTGCATGTTTCGGAACCATATTTCATGCTGTTTCAGAGCTGTAATTTATGCTATTCCATGCCATCTTTCATCCCTTGCCATGCTTTGGTAGAGTAGCATTTGATGCCTTAGGTTTGGTCCTTGGTATTTGTGCATGTGTGCACACATTTTGGTTGTCTCATTTTCATCTCATGGCCACTTATGTGAGTGTGGCTGAGGTCCATTCATGTTGGTGTAAGTCCATCGTGCATTGTGTATGCCATTTCGGTCCATAGCATTGTGTATGCCATGTTACATCGAGCATTGTGTATACCATTTCATAGTATTGCGTATGCTAGGTTGTATGTTAGTCGCATTGTGTATGCCATCTCATTTGCATCGTGTTTGGGATAGGAGTTAGCCCAAGCACGGGAAATGAGGGACGTTTCGTACTCCGAGTGACGGAACGTGTCTCAATTCCCGGTCGCCGACACTCCGGATTACCCATGATGGAGTTTAGGTCTTGTTGTGTTTATATGTGCATTCATTTCGCATTGAGTCATGCAATTCGACCCCTCGGCCATCATGCATCGAGATGCGTGATTGGTGGCACGAGGATCGAGGACTACACTCCCTGAAGAGTAGTCATGCATACATATGTGAAAATACTTTGCCATGCCCCTTTCTTGCTCTCTGTTGCAGCAAATCAGAAATCAACAGCCTTCTGGAGCTTCGCACAGCATTCCGAGATTAAGTGTAAACAGAGGCGAATCGGGGCATCGCAATGAATTTCCGCGCCAAGCAACTCAAGCATGCATCTTTCATCATTCGGAACAGAGTCGAGGCGGTCCATAAGCTTGCATGCTAGTTTATCCGCTTTCCTAGTTAATTTGTTAATTAATTAGGGTTTTGTAATATTTAATTATTTATTCAGACTGTATTATCCTTTCGGACCCTCCGAGCGAGGGCACAATTGTAATAAGTGTGCGTGTGTGCGATGTATGTCTTCCAACCCCACGTCTTTCTCCCTTTTATTTACCAGCTTATGATGGTTAGTTTAGGGCATGTTTCAATTAGCATACTTATGCTTGCATGTTTGCATCATTCATCTGTCTTGCATGCACTAGGGCTCAGCGCATCATACTAACTGCATTTGTATTTCAATTCCAAATTGAATACGTGTTAGCTGTAGCATCATCATATGCCATCTTAGAATAGCCGAGCCTATTGTAGTTGCATTTTTGCATATGTTGCATTAGGCATTTCTGTATAGTTAGGATCATGCATTGATTTCTAACTAGTTTCTGTTTTAGCTTGGAGTACTCGGTAAGTGTTTATGCTTTAGCATCCCCGCATGTGTGTGAGTGACTGCCATGATAGCATGCTTACCATGAGGCTAATTGCTTATGTGACATAACCTTCCTGAATGCCTGTGGGTGAAGATTGGGTTATTTGGATTGGAACAATTCATTAATTGTGAGTTTTAAGCCCACTTGAGAGTGGCAAATCATCTTTTTTTCTAAGCCCACCTGAGGTGGCAAATCCACATTTTAGCCTACTTGCGAGTAGCAAACCGTTTTCAAAACAAAACATGAGATGTTTTGTTCCAATTTAGGCGATCTAGTCTATACTTGTATGCTGCGCGCATCACATAGTAAATTTAGGCTAATAACCGGAATAAGAACGCATAGTGTTGTCAAAACTCGATATCATGGTTAGTAGAGGCCGATCTTTGATCAGGCGAGTGGGGGTGCTCACGAAGTGACCTTCCCCAATCGTACCCAAGTTCCCGAGTCGAGGCAACTTTGGTGATGACGGACACATGGCCTTAGGCAACGAGTCAGGGTTTCCTAAATTCCCCCAAAATAAATATTTAGGTGGCGACTCTGTATCTGGCAAAGCAGTCCATGTTTGGCACTTCTTTAAAAAAAAAATCTGTTTTCAAAAACGATTTGCCGGATTTGGACTCTTTGACGATTCATCGGTCTTGGATTGCACTCTGCGAGATTAGATGCAGGACCGTGACATTGAGTCCTGAACTGTAGTAAGCCCAAATGAACAGAACGGGACTCATCCTCCCGGGACGTTCGGGGACGTCTACAGTTTCTGGCGACTCTGTTGGGGATTTAGAGAACTTGACTTGAACTCATGATATCTGGTTTTGACTACGCTTATATGTTTCTTTGCATTGCATTTCCATTAGTGCGCCTAGGACACTGTGTTTTTCGTATGCTATTCCTGAACGGTTTGCCGGAGGCTCGCTTTGCGAAGCGTGCCATAAGGCTGACCGGTTGCAAGCTCTGCCACGATGGGAACACAAACCCAGTTTTACCGAGGCACCCTTTTGACCATTCGACCTAGTGCATATTCGGAATCCATAGTGACCATTCCAAACTAGGACAGGTTGCTTACCCGATCATAGGTTGTTTGAAACCACTGTGTGCGTAGTGAAACCCTAGTTCCTGACGAAATAGGACAGGGAAACCCTACCCCAACATAGGGGTGTTTTGGCTCTCACTCATTTGTTATGTGCTTTTAGAGTGCGTCTTTATACAAATGCATGTATTAGTTTACAAGTTTGGGCATCAGGCCTGCGGACGCCAGTTCAGTATTTTGGGTATCAGGCCTGCGGGCACCAGTTCAGTATTTTCGGAATCAGTTATCTGAGGGTATCAGATTCAGCTTCGGGGACAGTGATTTGGGAATAATGATCAGTCTTTGAGAACAGTGTATCAATTGTATGTTAATTATACCTGACTGTGTGTTGTGTTTATTTATGCTGTTATGTTGTCCGTTTGTCTGCTCGTTTATTTCCTTATTATTGCTTTATTTATCTTTTTGCTAGGGGTAGTTTAGCCCAATTGCTTCAGACCAAGCAGATATTCCCCAAGCACTCTGGACAAGAGGTCGCCGACTCCATTAATTTGAGGATCTGGTCAACGGACAACCAGTGTATCATTCCCTACCCCCGGTTATCAGACGGAGGTCGAGAAGACACAGTGTATCCGAGCAGAGGTTGCCAGAGCAGTGGATTACCCCATCAGTGGACAGTCGGACTGAGATCTCAATTATTGCTATAGAGATAGACCTGCCAATAGTTCAGACAGATTAGGGCAGTATGGTGGTACCGACAGGAGTTGAAGAAATGATGTGCCAGATACAGGAGACCATGAGAGCCATGCAGTAGGACTCTGTTCGCCTGGATGATTTTGCCAAACAACAAGCCGAGATCATGGCCCAGCAGGCAGAGTTAATTGCCAGGTTGCAACAACAAACCGGGGTATCTGCTTCACACCCAGCTCCTCCCTCACCAGGAGTTCCAGCACCCGGGGAGGCACCAAATGTCCAGGGAGATACGGACATCTCGACGAGGCCAGCTCCGCCCCCGATTCTACCACAGTTATCCAAGGCACCTACGCCTGTCAATCAACCGGACTCTCCCTTTGAGTTCGAGGTAGACCATACAACATTGAAATTGAGCAAGCCCGAGAAGTTGTTCAAGAAATCCCAGGGGGTGAAGTCCATCCCAGACATCGAGGACGGATATACCGATGTGGCTGTGACGCTGCCAAATAGGTTCAAGATGCCACAAATCGACCGCTTTGACGAATCCGGGGATCCCATGGTCCATCTTCGGTTGTTCTCAGATATACTGCGACCGATGGGCCTCACCAGACCATAGAAGCTTTCACTATTCGGCCGGACCTTGTCAGGTGTGGCCGCTATCTAGTATGCAAAATTAGAGGATGATGTTAAGCGGAACTGGGACGAGATGGAGAGGCTTTCATTGCATAGTACTCCTATAACACTCAGATCGAGATTACAACCCGTGATCTTGAGACAACAAGGCAGGAGCCTAAGGAGAGTTTTTTAGATTTTGGGGCCCGATGGAGGGCGAAGGCCTCAATGATGACCTTAAGGCCTACAGATAAAGATCAAATCCGGATGATTGTGCGCAATCTCCAGCCAAAACTGATGCAGAAAATGATTGTGCTCCCCTTCCCTACCTTTTCAAATTTGCACGAGATAGGGGTACAAATAGAGGATGCTATGAAACAAGGTCTGATTGACCAAGATAGAGAGCAACCCCGAAGAACCTTCAATCGCAACAACACAAGCACCAGTAATGCCGCAAATGCTAGGGCTTCAGAAGTAAGCATGGTCACCACCATTCCCCCTCCAAGACCCATGGCAGCTACACCTTTCTCCAGCGCATCCGGAAGCAACACACAAACCACCAAATTCCAACCCAGAGGCCAAAGAACCTTCACGCCTTTATACATGCCCCTGTCCAAGGCTCTAGGGGTATTAATCAGGAAAGGGCACTTAAAGCCCCTCGAGCCGAGGCCATTGCCCAATCCACTCCCTTCCTCTCATAACCTAACAAAATACTGCACATATCACCAACAACATGGTCACAACACTGACCAATGTTTTAGATTGCGTCATGAGATTCAAGATCTCGTTGACAAGCAGGTGATTGTACCTCCAGAAAAACCCAATGTTACAACAAACCCTCTCTCATCGCACAACCAAGCTCCACCTCCTAAAAGAATCAACTTTATCCAGACTGGGGTCGTGTCTTACGATCCCAGCATATGTATTACCCCAACCCACCTACCCAAGCCGGAGGTGCTCCTTCCTGACTGCACTGACTTGTGCATGTTGGACATCTCCAGAGCCCAACCCGAACCATTGGTGATGATTGTCGAAGACAGAACAGGAGAGATTCCAGGGGAGAATGGGATTGCCGAGCTAGGATCTGAGGAATCTGGCAGTTTTGCTGAGGAAGTATATAGTCCGAGTGACTACATTCTATCAGTAGGCTAGGTTGGGCCGAACTTTGAACTGCCGGCGGGGGCGGAGCTTTGTATGATTCAGGGGATGAATCTGGTCAGAGGATAGATGACCTGGCAGTTGTGGAAGAGGACTTTGCTAACCTCCAATTTTTCAATGAACAAGAGCCATAGGGCATGGTAGTCAACTGGTTAGATTTTGAGGAGTCAACAGAGGTCACCGGGTGGCTTGATAACCTGCCAGACGTTGTCGACGAAGCTTAGTTGGAACGGGGCCCGGCAGGGGCAAGAATATCAGTTGTGGCCGAAAGGGCCGGAAATCAGAACAAATCACCAGAGAGCGCCGGTCCTAAGAATTTCGCTCAAGACTTGGGCATTATGAATGCGGGAATTGTTGAACAGCCAGCTGTACTGACGCAGTTGGAACAAGAAAGGTTTGAGGATTTTGAGAGAATCAGGAAAGCTAAGGGCCCTAAGGGGACTGAAAGTGCTGTGTGCATGAGGATAGAGAATGCCATGAACATGTGGACGGAGAGTACTACGGGTGCAATTGTACCGGAGCCAGAAAGGTGTCTGTTGGCTGCCGACGGAATGTGGTGGGAGGACGATGATTTATGTCTTGCCCATACGGATGAGGATTGGGGGAGCAATCAGACAGATGATACTTGGTATGTCGGCGAAGTCGATCATATGACCAGGAGCGGGCGGTATTTCAAGCCCCCGCACCTAGACCAGCCAGAGGCATCTGGGAAAGATAAGGAGGCCGAGAAGCAGAAAGAGAAGCGACTCGAAGAAGAGGCCGTATTGAAGTAGTTGAAAAAGATACAGGCAGACATCTCCATCTGGGGACTGCTTATGGCATCGCGAGTGCATCGACAAGCTATCTTATCGGCCATGGACAAGGCCAAGCTCTCAATAGACACCACGCCCGAACAGTTGGTGGGCTTAGTTTTTCCGGGAGGAGCTACCCCGATGTTGACCTTTTCTGACAAAGAACTGCCACCTGAGGGTACGAACCATAACAAGCCACTCTACATCTCCGTGGAGTGTAGAAACAAATGGATACCCATGGTGCTTGTCGACACAGGGTCCGCCATCAATGTGTGTCTAGCAAGGACTGCTTATGCAATCGGTTTGAAGACTGCAGACTTTGTGCCAACAGCCTAGGTGATTCGGGCATACGACAACACAAGCAGAGAAGTCATGGGGACAGCGAAAATTCAGACCAAGGTTGAGCCGGGGCAGCATGAAATTGACTTTCACGTCCTAGAGGTTCCCGCTACTTTCAATCTACTCTTGGGGCGGCCGTGGCTACATCAAGTGAAGGCAGTTTCTTCTACCTTGCATCAGATAGTGAAATACCCCCATGGAAAGGGAGTAGCCATTGTTTTTGGGAATTCATCGATCCATCCACTGCCAGAAGTATCTACGCCAGTTTTGGAAATTGAGCATGGTATGGAGGATGTGTTCTTATCCGATTTTACCCTAGCTGAGGCCCGGGTCGTGCAGAACATCTTAGCTGTTAATGAGGGGGTGTATGTCAGTGCTCAATCAGTATACCTCATGAACAAGCTTCAACACATCCCCGGGATGGGATTGGGAAAGAGCGGCCGGAAGGGCGTCGCAACATTGGCCGAGGTGCCACGCAACCCACATACCTTTGGCTTGGGTTATCTACCCACCAAAGAGGATTGGGTAAGGAAGGGTAAGGAGATGGCTGGGAGAGCCAGATCGAAGAAGGTGGAGAAGCTGTTTGACTTAATGCACCGACCCATTCAGGGTACCCTAAATGGACGCCTCGTCCGGGAGGGGGAGGACTTTCCGTTTTGTGGCTTCCCAGAGCCGTGGCTGAACGCGGAGAGGAAGCGCGTGCTAGGTTTTGAGATTTTCTTTGACCTACAGTTTTCCGGGGATGACGTTGCCGAAGAGCAGACAGACCTATTAGCTGAGGTTGAGTAGAGCAAGAAAGTGGAGTCTGAGGACGCCGAAAGTGAAATGGGGGTAGCGCTGGCGTGTCTACTTTCAGATCCTCCGATCGAACGGAAGTGCTTGGGGGATAACTTCTCGGTATGCGTGATCGGGAATGGAACGGCTGCGGGCCTACCAGCAAACATTTTGGATGCATCTATCGCACCCTTTCTCATTTGGCAGTATGAAGAGGGATTTTTGTCAAGCAGCACCGGGTTAGGTAGTGAGCCAAAATCTGATTCCACCGAATCTGTTGAGTCGGAATCAGGTTCCAGCTCGATTGAGTCTGAGTCCGGTATTCCTGGGGATGATAACTCGGATACCACAGTCCTGTCCAAGTTGTCTTTTTCTTTCTCTTTTGAGTCTGTTGTAACCGAAGAATCAGACAATTCGGATGTGCTTAATGAGAATGATGTGGCTGTGATTTCTGAGTACTTTTCTGTGCCCTTGATTTATTGCATTAACTCAGACTTTCAAAATTTTGATGAAAACGACGAGGAAGAAATTCCTCCGATTTTGCAACGCTGAATTGAACAAGAGCAAGAAAGATTTGTTAAACCCTTAATGGATGAAATCACTACTGTGAACATTGGTACTGAGGAGGACTCGCGACTGGTCCAGATCGGGTCCACGTTGTCTTCGGAGGAACGCGAGCGCTTAGTCGCTTTATTAAAAGATTTCAAAGATGTTTTCGTGTGGTCCTACGAAGATATGCCTAGAATCGATCTTGAGATTGTACAGCATCGGATCCCTCTTGACCCCGAGGCCCGACCCGTTAAACAAAAACTCAGAAGGATCCACCCAGACTGGGCTCTCAATATTAAGGAAGAGGTCACCAAGCAAATTGACGTAGGTTTCCTGCTGGTATCCGAATACCCAACTTGGTTGACCAACATCGTTCCGGTGCCAAAGAAGGATGGTAGGATCCAGGTATGCATGGATTTCAGGGACTTGAATAGAGCTAGTTCGAAGGACGACTTCCCCTTGCCGCATATCGATAAGTTAGTGGACTTCACAGCGGGGCATGCTTTGCTTTCGTTCATGGATGGCTTTTCGGGCTACAACCGGATAGTGATGGCACCTGAAGACCGAGAAAATACTGCATTCACCACCCCGTGGGGGACTTATTGCTACAGGGTAATGCCATTTGGGCTGAAGAACACTGGAGCTACATATCAACGGGTCGCGACCACGATATTGCATGACATGATCCACAAAGAGGTTGAGGTGTATGTGGACGACATGATTTTCAAGTCCAAAGAAAGAGACAGCCACTACACCGCCTTGCAAAAGTTCTTTCAAAGGATCAGAGAATTTCAGTTGTGGTTGAATCCTCAGAAGTGTACGTTCGGTGTTACAGCAGGGAAAATGCTGGGGTTTCTGATTACACAGAGAGGTATCGAAGTCGACCCTTCCAAAATCAAGGCCATCCTAGAAATGCCACCACCAAGGACTGAAAAGGAGGTGCGAGGCTTTCTGGGTAAAGTGTAATTCATAAGACGGTTTATCTCAAAATTAACCTTGACTTCTGAACCACTTTTTGGTCTCCTGAAGAAAGGAAAGAAATTCCAGTGGGACGGTCAATGCCAAGCTGCTTTTGAACAGATCAAGGAATATTTACGGAACACACCCGTGTTGTCACCGCCAGAGCCGGGGAGACCGTTGATATTGTACCTTTCAGTAACTGAGACCACAATGGGCTGCATGCTCGCGCAGGAGTCAGAGGACAAAGTGGAGAGGGCCATCTACTATCTGAGCAAGAAGATGCTAGAGTATAAGACCCGCTACACACCATTGGAGAAGGCTTGCTTAGCCTTGGTATGGGCTACCAGGAAGCTGCGGCACTACCTGTTAGCTCACTTCGTAATGTTGGTTTCACGTCTAGATCCCATCAAATATCTCTTCGAGAAACCGGCACTTACGGGTAGGCTAGCTCGTTGGTTGCTATTGCTTTCCGAATTCGATCTGAAATATGTGACGCGCAAGTCAGTCAAGGGAAGAGCAGTAGCAGAATTCTTAGCCGATCATCCAGTGGAAGGAGATGAAGCAGTTGAGTACTTATTTCTAGATGAGGCCATTTTGTATATCGACGACGAGTTTTGGATGATGTATTTTGACAGAGTGTCCAACCAGTACGGGTATGGGATAGGAGTGTTGCTGATAGCACCCGACAATTCCCGTATCCCTCTAGCCTTCAAACTCCGGTTCAAAGTCTCGAACAACGAAGCAAAATATGAGGCATGCATTGCCGGTCTAGAACTAGGGGCAAAACGGTTAGACGTCATCGGGGACTCGAATCTTGTTGTGTCTCAAACAAAAGGAGACTGGAAAGTCAAAGAAGAAAAGATGATAATGTATCACCAAACCTTGGACCTACTGATTCCTCAGTTTGAGAAGCTAAACTTCACTCATCTACTAAGAGAAAACAACAGATTCGCAGATTCACTAGCAACTCTATCTTCCATGATAGACATCCTGTTTGGAGTCCGGATGCGTCCAATCATTATCGACCAGAAATTTGTGCTGGCTTACGAGTCAATTGCTGCTATAGATGAGGTTCAGGATGAGAACCCCTGGTATTACGATATTTGGAATTTCTTGGAGAAGGAAGCATATCCACCAGGGGTAAATGCCAAGGATAAAAGGGCAATCAGAAGAATGGTCGTTCAGTTCATCATCTGTGGAGGTAAATTGTATAAGAGAGGTCATCTGGGAATGCATAAGCTGTGCATTGAAACTGAAGAATCAAAATGCCTGATGGAGGCCATCCATAGAGGGGAATGCTGGCACGGAAAATCCTCAGACAGGGTTACTACTGGTCCACCATGGAGGAGGACTGTATCGGCTTTGTTCGGCGATGCCACAAATGTCAGATCCATGCAAACCGCATGAACATCCCGCCGTCGAAGCTGTACAATATGACTTCGCCATGGCCATTTTCAGTTTGGGGAATCGATGTGATCGGGGCTGTTACCCCGAAGGGGTCTAATGGGCATGAGTTCATCCTGGTCGCGATAGATCATTTCACGAAGTGGGTTGAGGCCCAATCCTATGCGGTGTTGAAGGCGTCACATGTTGTAAAATTCATCAGAAACAACATCATCTGTCGTTATGGGGTCCCAAACGAGGTCATTTCAGATAATGGTTCCCACTTGAAAAAGGAAGTAATTGATTTGTTGGAAAAATACAATGTGGCTTTTCATAAGTCGTCTACATACCGGCCGCAAACCAATGGAGCGGCCGAGGCCGCCAATAAGAATATCAAACACATATTGCCGAAGATGGTGGAAACCTACCGAGATTGGCCAGACAAGCTGTTGTTTGCTCTGTAGGGGTATCGGACTTCAATTAGAACTTCTACTGGGGCGACTCCGTATTCATTAGTTTATGGCATGGAGGCCGTTCTACCTATTGAAATTGAGATTCCGTCTTTGTGAGTGCTGGCTGAGTGTCAGATAGCTGAAGCAGATTGGCAATAGAGCAGATTTAAAGAACTCATGCTTTCTGACGAGCGCAGACTGAAAGCACTATACCATGTTTAAGGCTATCAGCGCAGAATTGCCAAGGCTTTTAACAAGAAAGTTAAGTCCAGGAATCTAAAAGAAGGAGATTTGGTGCTCAAGGACAACCGAGCTCCCATCCACGACCCTAGGGGCAAGTTCAGACCCAATTAGACTGGTCTCTACATCATTAAGTCTATCTGGTCAGGTGGAGCTGTGGTTCTAATGGACCTAGATGGCCTAGAGTTCTCACAACCGATCAACACGGACAAGTTGAAGAAATATTACCCCTGAGAGGCTCGCTAGGCCGAAAATCTGAAAGGGCGGCCTAAGCAAAAGCCAGAGCACAAAAAATTTGAAATTATAAAAACTGAGCTCACAAGGTTGAAATCCCGCAAAGGGCGGCCTTGGCAAAAGTTAGAGCGTAAAAGGAGAGTGAAAATACTCGAGTGAACCCGAGCTTGAACTACGTAAGGCTTGATTCCCATCTTTGGGATACGTAGGCAACTTCATCCTGAAGTTCAGCCATAAACTTTTCCCCGATCAACTTTGACCATTTGATCATCTCGGCCATCTTTGTCTATTCAGCATTCAAGAGTTCGGTTATGATCTCTGGTGCAGTGCTATTCAGACTATGGACAACTTTCCAGTTGCTGGGATCTGGGGTTGTGCATCTCAGTAATAGATTTCAGGCGTGTCCAGTTCTGATCCATATTGAAAATGGTTTTGAGAAGTTTTAATAAAAGTTGACTTTGTTCAAAATTAATCTTTTTACAACTTAGACCATTTTTGGACCAAAGCGGAAAATTTTTAGTACCCACAACCTTCAATTTCATCGATTTCAATACAGAGTTCTCCTGCTCTTGCATACAAATTGAAGTTGCTTTTTATTACAATCATAAAGAAAACTTGAAAGTACGAATAAAGCAATAAATTCGGGGCATAGCTAAGTCAGGTGTTCCTGCGCCCCCTCCCAGAGCTAGTCGAAGCCTCTGATACCAAAATGGGCCCTTCCTGTGCCTTTTCATTAAGCCAATCCAAGCACTCATCAGAAAAAGTGCAATTGAAAGTGGGAGTAGGGGCCAGGAGCTCTCTAGTCCTCCATGCTGTGGCATACCGAGCAAGCTATGCACCTCGAACCGGGAATGCAGCAGGATACTCTATTCCCACTGGTGGGCAAGTCTGATCATGTCTGAATTGGCGCTGGAATCGGAACAAAAAATAGAAGACACAGTGTGTCATGCCAATCAATTGAATCCCAGGTTGACGGGTCATGTTGTAACTCATCGCCGACAGATTAAACCAAAGGTAGCGCCAAGTGATGCGGTTTGCAGACAAATTGCACATCCAGTTGTACCACCACCCTCGTCAAGGGCATGGACCAGGCGTTTTCGAAAAAAGTAGCCGCGAGCTGAGTATGCGGGGCAAGACTCCACAATCTGTAACTTGTCCATCAACCACACCTGGGGAGGGATTGAAAAATGAGAGAATAAAGAATAGAGAGATGTACGATGAGAGAAAAGTAAGAAAAATGCTTTGCGAGAAAAACCGAGCCTGAGAGCCGAGTGATGTGAGCAATACATATGTGAGATGGGGTGGGAAACATTACCTGCAATAGTAGTGGGCTCCCCGCAAGCCTAGCCGTCTCCCGGCGGTGAAAAGCGTCTAAGCCCATCAATGTCTCAGCCAATGTCATAGCAATTCCGCTTTTGCCCTCCTTTAAACCTTGGGCAACCTCGATCAACTGGACACTGGATCCTCCGGAACTTGAGGCAAGTAAGAAATGAGATAGCAAGCATAGGCAAAGCGCGTGCTGCCAATAGCCCTGCCAATGATGGTCACCGCGATCACCAGCATCAGAAAACCGGCAAACCAAGCTTGGGATGTCCAGCTCCCCATCATGAATCAATGATCGAGCATCATGCAAAGTAAGGCCGCACATTTGTCCTTAGGCTTGGACGTGGCCGAATCGGAATTGAGGCAAGATTTCCTCGTTGCGCTCGGACTCCATCAAAACTTGGAAATCCTCGAAAGTAGGACACATCTCTTGCCCGCTAAAGCTAAAGACGTGTGTTACCGGATTCCAAAACCTTGCCGCAGCATAGAGAAAAGGAAGATGCAGCGGAGTACGGCCCAGCGTGAATAGCGCGTTCAAGCCGAAGCCGCAGAAGTTTAACTTTTCCGAGCCATCTAGAGAAGCAATCCAAGCTGTGAGATTTTGGATGAGGAACGCCTCCATTTTGATGCAAAACTAAGATGAAATGAAAGAGCCATGAGGCTAGAGCCTTTAAAAAGGATAAGGCATTGTTCGGGGGACACGTGTTGAAAATTTGGTGGCTGCCAAGCTAGGTGGTCGGCCGGCCACCTTTTCTGGTAGGCCGACCACTCCTCTCCCCTCCAATGCAAAAAGCTGGTCGGCCAGCTCCCTTAGGTGGTCAGCCATAGAGAGGAAGGTGGCTTTGGTCTTGTTCTAGTTTCTAGAAGAAAGTTCCTAGCATTTCCATGCATTGGGGGTGTTGAAGGTGCGAGTTTTCCTCTGTTTCGGATGCGTTCCGTCACTCAGATCGTCCGAAATGCATTTGTTTATCGAGTTGTTGTTAAATCCTGCTTATCGAGTTGTTATTCTGCTTATTGAGTTGTTATTTTGTTTATCGAGTTATTTAATTTATCGAGTCATTAAGTTTTGTCGAGTTGACGAGTTGTGTATATCGAGTTGTTACTCTTTGTTTAATCAACATTGTTGTGTCTTGCTTATCGAGTTGTAAACTTGCTAAGGCTCTGTTCTTTCTTAGTAAGTTAAGTTGCTTTGTTTGTTGCGTCGGTTCACTACCTGACTTGGCAATTTTCAAATGCACAATGCCATTCAATCTCATTTTGTGCAAAATGATGCGATGCGATGCAAGAACATAAAATGCAACACTTTTTCAAAAAGCTGTTTCATTCCATCATGCTTCCTTTGTTACAACATTTTACAACAAGGGTACAAGTTTTACAGAAAATAAAACTACCTAATAATGTACAATGTGCTACAACTACTAGTAAAAAGGCAAATAAAGCAGGGAACAGCTGCATCGATGCTATCAAGCACAGGAGTAAGAGGCCCTCTTCGTCCTCTTCTGTGGAACAGCCTCTGCACCATCATTGTCATCAGAATCGGAGCTGTCATCGTTGGGATCCTCCTCAGCCTCATCTCCATTACCGAAACCGAAACCGTCCTCTCTCTCAGTAAATGTCTCTGACTGGGGATGCGCAGGCTCCTCCTCCTCGCTGGACCCCTTCTCTATGACATGCCCTCTGCGTCCGGCTCGTCTGCGAGACGACTCCCCTCTCCCAGCTCCTCGGGAAGGCCCAGATGGGCCGGCCTGTGGTCCGCTATGTAGTGAAGGCATCTAAAAAGAAAGAATGCAATACATCAGCCAAAGTATGTATATCAGATGCAGATGCCAGAAAACTACATGAAGTGGGTGCAGGCAGATACAGTACATGAATGTGGTGTGTGTTAGATGTGCTCTACACATACAATTAATCAATGCAGTAAGATGTTCAAGTTCAACATGTCATCAGAAGTTTGATAAATGCGAGAAAATTAAAGAGTACCTGGAAACCGAGGATGGACAACTGCGCCTCTCTCCGCAAGACCATGCCCTCGGGCGAGGCCACCAATCCGAGCATCCCGTCCATGTACTCTCTGGGTGGCTGCAAATACAAGCTCAGATCATCAGTGACTGAATGAATACCTAAGTATCTGGGTGATAAATTAAAAGCAGTGGAGCATACCGGTGGTGAGTCAGGGTCACTAACGTATCGGTGATCAGGCATAGGAGGCTCTATCGGAATCGAGTAGGAAGTCCCATAACGCCATCTCGTCAACTCAGTCGGGATATCTGGCCATCCAGCGTGATGATAAGTCTGAGGAATCGGGGGGACTAGCCCAGCCCCACCTCTCGACGTACCGGCTCTGCTAGTAAAAGGAGCACCTATAGCCCGAGCTCAACTCGAAGATGGTATGTCAGCAGACCTCCTCGTGGGAGTACGAATACCTGTCAACGGGGGCATCAAGTATGTGTGACGGTAGGTCGCGTACTCCCCCTCCTCCAAATGTAGCAATACGTCAGTACCCAGCATGGCACTAGTAACCTCCTGGGGAGTGAGCCTCCCGATAGTCCGCATATCGACTGGAGGTGCTGAGGGGATATCTTGATGAGGGTAGCCCATCGTCTGGCGCATGAAGCGTTCCCCCAGGAACCAGGCCCTACCAACCGGCCTTTCAAACAGGATCCTATACCGAGAGGCGGCCTATCCTCCGGCAAGCTGAAATCGGAGGTCCCCACCCAAAGGCACCTAGGGCTACCATGTGATCTGCAGATAACCAATGCATAAGCCGATTAGAAATCGTAGATGTGCAAAATAAATCAAAGATGAAAACATAGAGGACTGAGAGTTCTGAATTACCTCTGTCGGCCGCACTGTGTCGAAAAACTGCCGTATGTAGGGGAGAGTCTCCTGGGCCCACGGTTGGTACTGGCCCTCAAAAACAAGCGAGTAGGGGGTCATGAGGGGCGCCTCCACCTCGAGCTCTGGGGCTAGCGTCGAGAAGTACGCAAAAACCCATAACTATGGAAAAAATGGCAAAAGCCATCAGAATACAGAATGCTGAGTGCAGAATGTGAGTACAGATTGTAAAATGTGCCGTGCGTGCAATGTATAGATAATGAAAAGCAGAAATGTAAATCAAGAGGGTAGAAGGTACCTCCCGGGCTCTCTAGTAGCCGCCAACTATGTTCCCCCGTCTGTGGGAGGTCGCGCTTATGTAGCAATAGAGGGTAGCCAAGCCGGCGCCACCCCAGTCATACTAACTAACCTGCGAGAGGTCTACCAAGGCACTCAGTAGATATAGCCCAACGGTGTTCCCCCTATCGGCGAACAGAGTGGTCCCAAAGAGGAACATCAAAAACCCTTGGGTGTACTGTGCTATCTTCTTAGGAGTCTCGGGCTCCCTCTGTCTGAAATATGAAGAAAACCAGGTGTACCGGACTCGGCCCGAGGATCGGTCAACTGGTGGGCGAGCTCCCAATAGATAAATCCAGGCGGCCTCCTACTCGCCCATGTCCTCATCATAAGGGATCGCCCAGCCTCCCACATTGAGGCCTGTCAACACAGCAAAGTCGAATGGGGTCATAGTCATGTCCCCGGCAGTAGAGAAATGAAAGGAATTGGTGGTGTCCCACCACCTCTCCATAAGGGCGCCCATCAACGTCCTGCTAGCGGGATAGCGAGATATCCCAATACAAAAGGGCCCGAACCCTGCCTGATCAACCCAATCACGGACGGCCTCTAGGAGCTCTGCATATCACTCCCTCGCAGCAATGGAGCCATATCCCCGTGTAACACGGGAGGACACCTGCATTCACAATGAACACGTCTATTTCAGTTTCAGAATGACATGAATAAGCTACGTGCAAGTGAAATGCACGAGCTGTGTGCAAATCAAATCAAATACAATACTGTGAACTGCGTGTTCAGTATGAGTTGTGCGTTCAGAATTAAAATGTGTGCTGCGTGTTCACAAACAAAGTTTGGGCTAAGTGTTCAACTTTCAACAAATTTGGGCTGTGTGTTCAGATTTCAGAAATAGTGCGTACTGCGTGTTCACCATCAAATATGGGCTGCGTGTTCAGAAATTCAAAGTTTGGGCCGCGTGTTCAACTTTCAACAAATGTGTGCTGCGTGTTCACAAACAAAGTTTGGGCTGCGTGTTCAACTCTCAACAAGTGTGTGCTACGTGTTCAGAAATTCAAAGTTTGGGCTGCGTGTTCAACTTTTAACAAATATGGGTAGCGTGTTCAGAAATTCAAAGTTTGGGCTGCGTGTTCAACTTTTAACAAATATGGGTAGCGTGTTCAGAAATTCAAAGTTTGGGCTGCGTGTTCAACTTTTAACAAATATGGGTAGCGTGTTCAGAAATTCAAAGTTTGGGCTGCGTGTTCAACTTTTAACAAATATGGGTAGCGTGTTCAGAAATTCAAAGTTTGGGCTGCGTGTTCAACTTTTAACAAATATGGGTAGCGTGTTCAGAAATTCAAAGTTTGGGCTGCGTGTTCAACTTTTAACAAATATGGGTAGCGTGTTCAGAAATTCAAAGTTTGGGCTGCGTGTTCAACTTTTAACAAATATGGGTAGCGTGTTCAGAAATTCAAAGTTTGGGCTGCGTGTTCAACTTTTAACAAATATGGGTAGCGTGTTCAGAAATTCAAAGTTTGGGCTGCGTGTTCAACTTTTAACAAATATGGGTAGCGTGTTCAGAAATTCAAAGTTTGGGCTGCGTGTTCAACTTTTAACAAATATGGGTAGCGTGTTCAGAAATTCAAAGTTTGGGCTGCGTGTTCAACTTTTAACAAATATGGGTAGCGTGTTCAGAAATTCAAAGTTTGGGCTGCGTGTTCAACTTTTAACAAATATGGGTAGCGTGTTCAGAAATTCAAAGTTTGGGCTGCGTGTTCAACTTTTAACAAATATGGGTAGCGTGTTCAGAAATTCAAAGTTTGGGCTGCGTGTTCAACTTTTAACAAATATGGGTAGCGTGTTCAGAAATTCAAAGTTTGGGCTGCGTGTTCAACTTTTAACAAATATGGGTAGCGTGTTCAGAAATTCAAAGTTTGGGCTGCGTGTTCAACTTTTAACAAATATGGGTAGCGTGTTCAGAAATTCAAAGTTTGGGCTGCGTGTTCAACTTTTAACAAATATGGGTAGCGTGTTCAGAAATTCAAAGTTTGGGCTGCGTGTTCAACTTTTAACAAATATGGGTAGCGTGTTCAGAAATTCAAAGTTTGGGCTGCGTGTTCAACT
>NW_021026314.1:2325321-2357175 GCF_004153795.1 Camellia sinensis
GGGGCTCCGAATCCGGAGACTTTAATCGGCCCTAAGGTGTCATGCACCGAAAGGGCTCCCGAATCCGGAGACTTAGTCGGCCCTAAGGTGTCATGCACCAAAGGGGGCTCTGAATCCGGAAACTTAGTTTGGCCAATCGTGATATCCACGAAGGGCGCTCCAAATCCAGAGACTTTAATCGACCCTAAGGTGTCATGCACCGAAAGGGGCTCTGAATCCGGAGACTTAGTCGGCCCTGTGGTGTCAGGCACCGAAAGGGGCTCCGAATACGGAGACTTTAATTTGGCCAATCATGATATCTACGAAGGGCGCTCCGAATCCGGAGACTTTATCGGCCCTAAGGTGTCATGCACCGAAAGGGGCTCCGAATCCGGAGACTTTAATTTGGCCAATCGTGATATCCACGAAGGGCGCTCCAAATCCAGAGACTTTAATCGACCCTAAGGTGTCATGCACCGAAAGGGGCTCTGAATCCGGAGACTTAGTCGGCCCTGTGGTGTCAGGCACCGAAAGGGGCTCCGAATACGGAGACTTTAATTTGGCCAATCATGATATCTACGAAGGGCGCTCCGAATCCGGAGACTTTATCGGCCCTAAGGTGTCATACACCGAAAGGGGCTCCGAATCCGGAGACTTTAATTTGGCCAATCGTGATATCCACGAAGGGTGCTCCGAATCCGGAGACTTTATCGGCCCTAAGGTGTCATGCACCGAAAGGGGCTCCAAATCCGGAGACTTTTATTTGGCCAATCGTGATATCCACGAAGGGCGCTCCGAATCTGGAGTCTTTAATCGGCCCTAAGGTGTCATCCACTGAAAGGGGCTCCGAATCCGGAGACTTAGTCGGCCCTATGGTGTCATGCACCGAAAGGGGCTCCGAATCCAGAGACTTTAATTTGGCCAATCGTGATATCCACGAAGGGCGCTCCGAATCCGGAGACTTTAATCGGCCCTAAGGTGTCATGCACCGAAAGGGGCTCCGAATCTAGAGACTTAGTCGGCCCTATGGTGTCATGCACCGAAAGGGGCTCCGAATCCGGAGACTTTAATTGGGCCAATCGTGATATCCACGAAGGGTGCTCCGAATCCGGAGACTTAATCGGCCCTAAGGTGTCATGCACCGAAAGGGGCTCTGAATCCGGAGACTTAGTCGGCCGTATGGTGTCATGCACCGAAAGGGGCTCCGAATCCGGAGACTTTAATTTGGCCAATCGTGATATCCATGAATGGCACTCTGAATTCGGAGGCTTTAATCAGTCCTAAGGTGTCATGCACCAAAAGGGGCTCCAAATCCGGAGACTTAATCGGCCTTAATAGACTTTGTCGGCCCTACGGCCCTAATTAATGAAGGCTTGGGAGCGGGCTGGCGAAAGCAAGAAACTTTTTATTGCAAAGGTGGAACACGTACAAGTATCAAGCCCACAAGTCAGGTCAATGATAGAATTTACGTAAATGTGTTGAATTCCAAGGCCGTGGCAGGCTTTTTCCTGACATGTCTGAGAGTCGATATGCCCCTATTCCTGCGATGGATTCTATCTGATAGGGGCCATCCCAGTTTGGACCCAATTTTCCATCGGCCGGCCTCCAGTCGGCTGGAAGTACCTTCTTTAGGACAAGCTCTCCTGGCGTGTATCGGCGTAACTGAACTCGCTGATTATACGACTTGGCGAGCTACTGCTGGTACCGTGCCATGGATGCCAGGGCGCGGTCCCTTCGTTCCTGAATGAGGATCAGATCCAGGGCAAGCATCATGTTGTTTCGGCCCGTGTCAGGAACTTGCGATTTCAGAGTTGGGAGGCTGATTTCCAGGGGTAAGATTTCCTAGGTTCCGAAGCATAGAGCAAACGGCGTTTCTCCAGTGGATCTCCTCGGCGTAGTACGATGAGCCCACAATACACTCGACAATTCTTCCACCCATTTGCCTTTAGCTTTTTCCAGCCTCTTTTTGATGCCGTCCAAGATGGATTTGTTAGAGGCTTCGGCTTGACCATTGCTTTGGGGGTAAGCCGGTGTCGAGAAGTAAGGCCGAATGCCGTATTTGCTGCATAGCTCTCGATAGACGCCACAATCGAACTAGGTGCCATTGTCTGAGATGAGAGCTCTCGGATTGCCGAATCATGTTATGATGTTTCTCCATACAAAGCGTTTAATGTCGGCATCTCGTATATGTGTCAAAGCCTCCGCTTCGACCCATTTTGTGAAGTAGTCTGTCGCGACAATTAAGAATCGCTTGTTCCCTGGGGCCCTGGGCAATGGTCCTACGATATCAAGTCCCCACTAAGCAAACAGCCAGAGGCTGGTGATAGAATTCAACCTTCGACAGACAGATGGGTTAATGGGGAGAACTTTTGGCACTGTTCGCATTTTTTTACATAACTCTCCGCGTCAGCTCTCATTGTCGGCCAATAGTATCCCTGCGTTATAGCTCGATGGGCCAGGGAGCGTCCACCAGAATGGGCACCACAACTGCCCTCATGTATCTCTGTCAGAAGCCCCTCCACTTTGTCGGGGTACACGCATTCCAAATATGGACCAGAGAGGGACTTTTTGTAAAGCCCTCCTTGCGGATCCAGATAGTATCGCAGGGCTTTTTTTCGCAGCTTGTGAGCTTCTTTTTTGTCCTCTGTGAGTTGTTCAGAGGAGAGGAATGCAGCAATGGGGTCCATCCAGCTTGGTGAGGATTCTATAACGTTGACATGGATTTCATTCGGAGGGCCAATGCTCGGCTCTGGGACGAAACCTACTTCGATGGTCCGCTTGATCTCAGAATTGATAGCGGAGGCTAGGCACGCCAAGGTATCCGCGTGTGTGTTCTGGTTGCGTGTTATTTGGTTCAGTTCGTGATGGTCAAGTTTTGCCAGCAAGAAATTGGTTGTTTTCATGTAGGCCGCCATACAGTCGTTTCTTGCCGCGTATTCCCCCTTTAGCTGATTGATTACCAATTTTGAATCACAAAACACAAGCAGACGCCGAGTGCCGAGAAGGTGCGCATTCCGCAGACCGGCTAGAAGGGCTTCGTAATCGGCTTCGTTATTTGATGCTTCGAAGCCAAGCTTGACGGCCTGCTCAATTACTGTGCCGTCTGGAGACATGATTACAACTCCAGCGCCACTGCCCCTTTGGTTAGATGATCCATCACAGTACAATTGCCAAATATCCCCGACATAAATTCTCCAGTTCAGCTTTGGTAGAACTTCAACCTTTGGTCGAGCTTCATTAGGTTTGAGGTTGGCGAGCTCGCCGGTGAATTCGACAACAAAGTCGGCTAACACCTGCCCCTTGATTGCAGTTTTAGGTAAAAATTGAATGTCGTATTGGCCGAGTTCAAGAGCCCATTTTGAAACACGTGCTGATGCTTCTGCACTTCGTAGTACTGATCGGAGGGGATAATCTGTTAGCACCCCAATGCTATGTCCCTGGAATTGTGAACTATGAATCTCCAACTTGTGAAATATGAAATGATGAGGCCGAGGGCCAATTGTGAAATATGAATCTCCGACTTGTGAATTTAATAGGCCGAGGGCCGGCTTGTGAATTTATGAGGCCGAGGGCCGACTTGTGAATTTAAGAGGCCGAGGGCCGACTTGTGAATTTATGAGGCCGAGGGCCGATTTGTGTTATGAGGCCGAGGGCCACTTTGTGAATTTGTGAACCTATTAGGCCGAGGGCCAAGCTGTGAAATACGTTGTACTTATTATTAATAATTATTAGTAGTACTCTGTCAAATGCCAACTAACTGTGTATACCTCTGATTAATAGTTGATATGAACATTCTATTTTTCGTAAGTAAATTATGTCATTTATTAATGAAGAAAGAGAACTTATGTTCATTCTGGAATAATGGTTTTAGTGTAACTATGAAAGCATACCGTGTTGCTACTAATGGGCCTGAGGCCGATCAGTTATAAATCATCGAGTATGGATATTTCTGAGGGAACAAAATAATTGGATAAGCTATGTGCGTGCGTATGAGTCTGAAATAGTTCTGTTGTGTTACATATGGACCCGAGGTCATTCAGAACCTACGATATGAATGCAAAGGTTTAACGTTATTATATGCTCTCTGTAATAATATGATTCGTATTCTGTTATACACGAGATAACTGTGTTAATCGGTAACTAAGTCATAAGAAGTTTATGTGCGCTATACCATAATGGAATTCTTAAGGAACTAAGGTTATTCTGTTTTTGTTTATCCGTTTCGGTTATGTTATGTTATGACATAATATGCATTGTTTGGTCTTTATGACCTAATGATATATTCTGGTATGGAACAAAGTGCTGTACGGAACTAAATGCTACACCTTGGTGGGAGCCACCTCTAGAATCCGTGCGAGCCACCTCTTCAGCCCATACATAGTTATTTCTGGGCCGAAAGGATGTTCTGTATATATTTCTGGGCTGAAAGGCTGTTCCGTTATTTCTGGGCCTATGGTCGTTTTGTATCTGAAGACCTATGGCTATTCTGTATATGCTGGGCTTAAAGCCACTCTGTCACAGAAACTGGACCCATGGCTGTTTTGGAAATAATTACGGAATGTAGTTAATCATATGTATCTGCAGTTATATGTTTTATTATTTAGGTTAAACATTACATTATTTATGTACTATTATTCACTGAGTTCACTCATTCTGTATTTTGTCTGTCTACTTCTGTAGGTAATCAACCGGGAGTTCAGTCCTAACCTTTAAGGCTCGTCTTTCTCTTGTCAACTTTGATGCGTCCAGGCACCTACCTGAAGCAGTGCATTTTGTGAAGTGTTGTTAGGTTATTGGCTTATGCTTTGGTTGTCTTTCATTAATATTTTCGTTACACGCCCAATGGTGGGTCTAAGTATGAATGTATAAGTGTGTAACCGAAGTTCGGGTGTATGTTTCTATATATTATGTACCTAATGCAATGTGTGCGGTCCTGGCATGGTAGAGGTAGCTCAATGGATGATGTTTTATGTTATTTTATAATGGTAATACTTCCGCTCAGGCCCCATATGTTATGTATAACAGGTTAAGTGTCCGTTTCTAAATAGGTCATGCCCAAAACTTTTAGGGGCGGGTTTGGGGTGTGACATAACAAGAAGTGGGTCATATTTGAAACACCCACATTTAGACCAAGCTGAAGCCTCCGAGAACGATAAAGAAGTTGAGAAGCAAAAGGAAAAATAGTTGGAGGAAAGGGCGGTGCTAAAACAGTTAACGAAAATTGAAGCCGATATTTCAATTTGGGGTTTGCTCATGGCTTTTTGGGTGCATCGATAGGCTGTATTATCAGCAATGGACAGGGCCAAATTGTCCATTGATACGACTCCTGAACAGCTTATGGGGCTGGTCTTCCCAGGAGGTGCTGTGCCAACCTTAACCTTTTCAGGCAAGGAACTGCCGTTGGAAGGCTCAGTACACAACAAACCTTTGTACATATCAGTGGGGTGCAGAGAAAAGTGGGTGCCAGTGGTGTTGGTTAATACAGGGTCAGCTATCAATGTCTATCCGTCGCGCACAACTTACGCCATTGGCTTGAAACCAGCAGATTTCGTGCCTACAACCCAAGTGATTCGGGCATATGATAATACCAGCAGGGAGGTTATGGACACAGTAGAAATCTGCATCTAGGTTAGCCCAGCTCAATTGGACATCGAGTTTCATGTCCTAGATGTCTCGACCACCTTTAACTTATTGCTAGGGAGGCCTTGGCTGGATTAGGTGAAAGTTGTCTCCTCTACCCTCTACCAAATGCTGAAATACCCTCATAGGAAGGGGGTGGCTATTGTGTTCGGGAATTCCTCCATACATCCTTCGCCAGAGGTAACTCCACCTATGCTGGAAATTCTTCATGGCGAGGAGAATGTTTTCCTTTCAGGGTTCACTCTAGCTAAGGCCTGAGCAGTGCAAACCATCTTGGCAGCAGATGAGGGCTTGTATGTCAGTGCCCAATCAATCTATTTCATGAACAAGCTCCAGCATGTGCCAGGAACAGGGTTGGAAAGAAGTGGCCGGAAAGGCATCACAGCACTGGTCGATGTGTCACATAATCCGCATGCCTTTGGTCTTAGCTATACGCCCACCAAAGAAGATTGGGTCAGGAAGAGAGAAGAGATGGTAGGCAGAACCAAAGCTAAGCAGGCCGGGAAGTGCTATGAGCTTGGTCACAAATCGATCAAGGGAACCCTGAATGGTCACTCTGTTCGGAAGGGAGAAGACTTCCCATTCTGCGGTTTTCTCGAGCCTTGGATGAATTCTGAGAAACAGCGTGTTCCCGGCTTTGAAATTTTCTTTGACTTGCAGCTGTAAGACAGTGATATAGAGGGAAAGGAGAAACCAATTGTTGAAGGTGAGAAGAGCATGGAAAATGACTCAGACAACAGTGAACTTGAAGTAGGAGCAGCACTGGCATGTCTCCTTCTAGATCCGCCGATCGACTCAAAGAGCTTAGGGGATAACCTAACCATCTCCATGATTGGGGACCAATCGGGTGTGAAGCCTTCTAGCAGCATTTTGGATGCTTCTGAAGCACCATCTCTCATCTGGCAGTTGGAGAAGGGCTACCTGTCTAGTAGATCTGAATCGGGTAGTGAGCTAGAATCTGATTCCACAGAGTCTGTGGAGTCAGAATCAGATTTTGGTTCTTCTGAGTCTGAGTCTAGTATTCCTGGGAGTGATAACCCGGATGCCAAGGTTTTGTCCAAGTCGTCATTTTCTTTTACTTTTGAGTCGGTTGTAACCGAAGAGCTGGATGAGCTGGACCTTATGAATGAGAATGCCACTACAGATTCTGAGTATTTCCCTATGCCGCTTGTTTATTGCATTGATCGGGATTTTTAGAGTTTTAATGAAAACGAAGAGGAAGGAATTCCTCTGGTTTTGAAAATTTTGATTAATCGAGAGGAGGAGAGGTTTGCCAAACTCCCTGCTGATGAAATCATTGCTTTTAATGTGGGCACTGAGAAGGATCTGCGTCTGGTCCAGATCAGGTCTACGTTGTCTTTGGAGGAGCGCGAGCACTCAGTCATTTTATTAAAAGATTTCAAAGATGTTTTTGCGTGGTCCTATGAAGACATGCTTGGAATCGATCCTGAGATTATACAGCATCGGATTCCTCTTGACCCCGAGACCCGACCCGTCAAATAGAAGTTACGGAGAATACACTCGGATTAGGCTTTGAAGATTAAGGAAGAAGTTACCAAACAGATTGAGGCAGGGTTCTTACTTGTGTGGTTGGCCAATATCGTCCCTATGTCGCAGAAAGACGGGAGAATTCGGCTATGTATGGACTTTAGAGATCTAAATAAGGCTAGTCCGAAGGACGACTTCCCTTTGCTGCACATTGATGAGTTGGTAGACTTCACCGTAGGTCATGCATTGTTCTCCTTTATGGATGGATTTTAGGGGTATAACCAGATTCTGATGGCACTTGAGGACAGAGAGAAAACCACCTTCACTACACCATGGGGAACCTACTGCTATCGGGTGATGCCGTTTAGGCTGGAGAATGCCGGGGCTACTTATCAAAGGGTTGCAACCACTATTCTGCATGATATGATCCACAAAGAGGTCGAGGTGTCTGTGGATGACATGATTGTCAAGTCCAAAGAAAGAGAGGGCCACTACACAGATTTGAAGAAATTTTTTTAACGGATTAGAGAGTACAGACTGAGGTTGAATCCGCAGAGGTGTACTTTCAGTGTAATTGCTGGGAAAATGCTGGGTTTCTTGATCACACAGAGGGGTATCAAGGTAGATCCTTCCAAAATTAAGGCCATCCTAGAAATGCCACCACCAAGGACTAAAAAGGAGGTGCGAGGCTTTTTGGGCAACGTGCAATTCATAAGACGATTTATTTATAAATTAATCTCGACTTGTGAACCACTTTTTGGTCTCCTAAAGAAAGGAAAGAAATTCTGATGGGATGATCAATGTCAATTCGCTTTTGAGCAGATCAAGTAGTACCTTCAGAATCCACCTGTTTTGTCACCGCCAGAGTCGGGGAAGCCTTTGATTTTGTATCTGTCACTAACAGACACAACAATGGGATGTGTGCTTACTTAGGAATCTGAGGATAGGGTGGAGAAAGCCATCTACTACTTGAGCAAGAAAATGTTGGATTATGAGACCCATTACACCCCGCTGAAGAAAACTTGCTTAGCCTTGGTATGGGCCACCAGGAAGTTGAGGCACTACTTGTTAGCTCACTCCGTAATTCAGGTTTCAAGATTAGATCCCATCAAATATCTCTTTGAGAAACCAGCTCTTACGGGTAGGCTTTGAATTTGATCTCAAGTATGTTACTCACAAGTCAGTCAAGGGGAGAGCTGTAGCGAAGTTCCTGGAAGATCACCCAGCAGAGGGGGATGAAGTGATGGAATACCTGTTCCTAGATGAAGCGATTCTACAAGTCGAGAAGGAGACTTGGATAGTGTACTTTGACGGAGCATCTAATCAATCTAGTTATGGGATGGGTGTGTTGCTGATAGCACCCAACAATTCCCATATATCTTTAGCCTTCAAACTCTGGTTCAAGGTATCCAACAACGAGGCAGAGTATGAGGCGTGTATCGTTGGTTTGGAAGCCACCTTGGAACTAGGGGCAAAAAAGGTTGGATGTCATCGGGGACTCGAACCTAGTTGTGTCTCAAGCAAATGGAGACAAGAAGGTCAAAGAAGAAAAGATGAAGATCTATCACCAGACCTTGGACGTTTTGATTCCTAGGTTTGAAAAGCTGACTTTCATGCATTTACTAAGAGAGAACAATAGGTTCATTGACGCCTTATCAACTTTATCTTCTATGATAGACATCCCACTTGGAGTCCGGACGCGTCCGATCATCATTGAGCAGAGATATATGCTGGCCTACGAAACTATTGCTGCAATAGATAAAGCACAAGATCAAAACCTTTGGTACTACGATATCTGGAACTTCTTGGAAACGAAGGCTTACCCACCAGGGGCAAATGTCAAAGACAAGAGGGCAATACGGCGGATGGCCGTTCAATTTATCATCTGCGGAGGTAAATTGTACAAGAGAGGTCATTTGGGAATGCACAAGCTGTGTGTCGAAGTAGAGGAATCAAAGTTCCTGGTGGAGGCTATCCATGGGGGAGAGTGCGGAGCGCACATAAACGGTGTAATGCTAGTCCAGAAGATTCTCAGGCAAGGTTACTAGTAGTCTACCATAAAAGAGGATTGTATTGGTTTTGTTTGATGATGCCACAAATGCCAAATTCATGCCAATCGTATGAACATCCCGCCATCGAAGCTGTACAACATGACTTCACCATGGCCTTTTCCAATTTGGGGAATCGACGTCATTGGGGCAGTCACACCAAAAGGGTCGAATGGGCATGAATACATTCTGGTGGCAATTGATTACTTCATAAAGTGGGTGGAAGCTCAATCCTACGCAGTGTTGAAAGCAGCACACGTGGCAAAGTTCATATGAAACAACATCATTTGCCGTTATGGAGTCCCAAATGAGATCATTTCAGATAATGGTTCCCATTTCAAGAAAGAAGTGATAAACTTGCTAGAGAAATACAATGTGGCTTTCCATAAGTCATCTACATACTGGTTGCAAACCAACTGAGCTGTTGAGGCCGCCAACAAGAACATCAAGAATAATCTACAGAAGATGGTTGAGACCTACAAGGACTGGCCAGATAAATTGCCATTTGCGCTCTAGGCTACAGAACTTCAATCTGAACGTCTACAGGGGCAACTCCTTACTCTTGTTTGTGGAATGGAAGTTGTTTTTCCAATCGAAATAGAAGTCCCGTCGCTGCGAGTTATGGCTGAATGTCAAATACCAGAGGCAGATTTGCAGCAGAGCAGGTTTGAAGAACTGATGTTGATTGATGAGACAAGGCTGAAAGCATTGTACCATTTCAGGGTTATCAACGTAGGATTGCCAAGGCTTTCAACAAGAAGGTTAAGTCCCAGAATCTCAAAGAGGGGATTTGGTGCTGAAAGACAACCGAGCTCCCACCCATAACCCTAGGGGCAAGTTCAGACCCAATGGAACTGGTCCTTACATCATCAAAACTGTCTAGTCGGGTGGAGCTGTTATTCTCATGGACCTGAATGGCCTAAAATTTTCCCAACCGATTAACATGGACAAGTTGAAGAAATACTATCCCTGAGAAGCTTGCTAGGCCAAAAACCCAGAAGGGCGACCTAGGCAAAAGTTAGAGCATGAAAAATTAGAAATAAAGAAAAACTGAGCTCGCAAGGTTGAAAACCCTAAAGGGCAGCCTTGATAAATTTCATTCATGCAACTCCTTTATTTTGATATTATTCACTAGGCTATCACTCACTCTCATTTATATGTGTGTAGGTGAGTAAAGAGATGTTCAATCCCAGCCTCAGTGAAAGACATAAGAGAAGTCAAGTTTTCATAGAGTCAGCTCAAACATCTCACGCATGAGACTTGTTTTGTTTCTTTTGTTTTCTCTTTGTTACCTTGGTGAATATGTTGGATCACCATGTACATAAGCTTTTTGTTTGGCTGACTGTATGTTTGAAAGTTCCTGGACATATAAGGTGTTAATTCCATCTATATGTGTGACTTATTATGAAATGTTTGTTTTAGCGTGTAAGCACAGCTCATTGGACAAAATTTTTTAGTCTACTTCCATTCGGCCCCATTATTGTTATAAAATATGTTTGATTTCTATTTGAGGCCGTTGGTAATCCCATGATTATTGGTCGGTTATGACCTTAATCTATAGGGGCGGGTTCGAGTCATTACAGAGTGGTATCAGAGCACGAGTAATAACTCACACACTTGTCCAAATGAGCAATAAGCATCTAGAAACGATCTAGGATGCATTCATGTGATAAGAATGAACTTGAAGACATCGAACATATGCTTAAATTCTTCAAAATGAATGACTATGTGCTATATATTTTGTGAATTACTCGCATTTATGAATTATTTGAAAACGTGTACTCCTTTGCATATGCGTACTTGTGAACATTTTGTATAATGAATAATGCAAGTCTAATCAGATAATGGTAAGAACAAGAGGTAATGAAATAGAGGAGTCCTCAACTGGCAGAATGGATAGGATGGAAAGGTTGATACAAGATATGGAAGAAACATTGAGACAACAACAATAGTGGCAACAACAATGGCAAAGCCACACCCTCTGCCTCATACACCACATACTTGACTTACAGAATGATGACCGAACAATAGCTCTCACCAAAGAGTTTAAGAAAATGAAACCACCACAGTTTCATGGGGGATTGGATCCATTAAAATCTAAAGCATGGGTCCTCGGCATAGAGAAACTATTTGAGATATTTCCTTGTCTAGAAACCCAGAAGGTATTGCTAGCCACCTTTACTCTTGAAGATAAGGCAAGAAGATGGTGGATGTTAATGCATGAAAGCAATAAAGATATTGGTTGGGCACGATTTTTGGAGATTTTCTACGACAAATACTTTCCACAATGTGTCCGTGATAGGAAAGTGTCAGAGTTCATGGGACTTAAGCAAGATGGCATGACCCTAGCTGAGTATGAGGACAAGTTTATTGAATTGCCTAGATTTGCACCACATACGGTCGATACCGACTACAAAAAAGTGAGACATTTTGAAGGAGGGCTTTGAGATGATATCTTAGAGAAACTGAATGTACTCAAGCTAAAAACCTATATCAAAGTGTTAGACCGAGCCATGATATCAGAAGCTAATATAGCCAGACAGGCCAAATCATCAACCGACTAGAAAAGTAGTAAAAGACAGGGCTTCTTTTCAAATAAGAGATTTTCAAAGAAGCAAAATACGGGTTCCTCAAGTAACTCGAATTCTTCCAGAGGCACATCCCCAATGTGCAACCAGTGTGGTAAAAGGCATTGTGGGGTCTGTTACCGTATATCAGAGGCCTGTTTTAAGTGTGGTAAAACAGGGCACATGGCTAGGGCTTGTAATCAAAGCAGTGGGAAGATAGTTGCTAGCTCAACTGCATCGATCCCAAAACTGGGAAACAATACAAGGCCTACTATCGCCAGAGATACCATGAGATAGGGAAGAGTCTTTGCACTTGTTCCGGGCGATACACAGAACGCAGAAGCCGTCGTTTCAGATACTATCTCTATATGTAATCAAGATGCATTTGTGTTAATTGACTCCGGATCAACGCACTCCTTTGTAACATATGCATTTGCATCTAGATTGAGTAGACCTCTAGAGTCATTACCATATTTGTTATGTGTATCTGCTCCATCTGAGGAATCTGTGTTGTGTACATCTGTGTGTTGACTTTGTGATATACGTGTCGGGAATGCTACCTTGTATGTGGATCTGTTACCCCTGGACTTTAGACATTTTGGTGTAATTTTGGGCATGGATTGGTTATCTAAATACGATGCCACCATCAATTGTGTAACGAAACAAGTTGTATTTAAACCACCAAGACAGGAAACAATTGTGTTTGTGGGTAACGGGGTAGTGCCTCCACCTTATTTGATATTTGCAATGAAGGCATGCAAATTAATCAGGAAAGGGTGCCAGGGTTATTTATGTTGTGTATTGTCCGAACAGTTTGTGAATGTTGAATTGAATAGTATCCCTATTGTTAGCGAGTTTCCAGATGTGTTCCCAGATGAATTGCCAGGAGAATTGGTTGACAGGGAGATAGAGTTTACTATTGATATCGTGCCAAGCACTCAGCCTATTTCAAAAACCCTTTACAGAATGGCTACTGCTGAAATGAAAGAATTGAAGGAACAGTTGCAAGACCTACTGGACAAAGGGTTTATTCGACCGAACACATCGCCATGGGGTGCACCGGTGTTATTTGTGAAAAAGAAAGATGGAACCTTACGCCTATGTATTGACTATCGAGAACTGAACAAGGTGACAATAAAAAATAAATATCCCTTACCTCGTATTGATGACTTGTTTGACTAGTTGCAGGTGTCATAAGTGTTTTCCAAAATTGATTTGAGATCCGGGTACCACCAGTTGAAGGTAAAAGCAGAGGATGTTGAGAAAACTACGTTTCGGACAAGGTATGGCTGTAGACGTCCCCGAACGCCCCGGGAGGACGAGCTCCCGTTCCGTTCGATATTGGGCTCACTACAGCTCAGGACTCTCAAATTGTCACGATTCGTAATCTGAACCAAAGAGTCCAAATCTGGTAAATCGTTTTGAGAAAACAGATTTTGAAAGAAGTGCCAAACATGGACTGCTTTGCTAGATACAGAGTCGCCACCTAAATGTTTTATTTTGGGAAATTTAGGAAACCCTGACTCGGTGCCAAAGGCCACGTGTCCGTCATCACCAAAGTTGCCTCGGCTCGGGAACTTGGGTACGATTGGGGAAGGTCAGCTATGAGCACCCCCTCTCGCCCGATCTGAAGATTAGCCTCTACTAACCATGATATCCGTTTTTGAAAACGTTATGTGTTCTTATTCCGGTTATTAACCTAGAATTAATATGTTATGCGCACAGCACAAAAGTATAGATTAGATTGCCTAATTTGGGAATAAGCATTGCATATCCGTTTGTTTTGGAAAAATGTTTTGGAATTTGCTACTCGCAAAAACACGGATTTCAATGAGCTATTCCAACTCAGACAATCCAACCTTCACCCACAGGCATTCAAGCAGTTATATCACATAAGCAGCTAGGCTCATGGTAATCATGCTATCATGGCAACACTCACACGCATGCAAGGATGCTAAACCATAAAAGCTTACCTAGTACTCCAAGCCAAAAAAGAAACTAGTTAGTAATCACATGCATGATCCTAGTTCATGTTTAAAATGGCTAATGCAATCGCATGCAAAGATGCAATCTAGACAAGCTTGGCTAATCTATAATGACATGTGAAATGCTACGACTAACACGTATTCAATTTGGAATCGAAATAAAAATGCAGTTAGCATGATGCGCCGAGCCCGGTGCATGCAAAACAAATGTATGAATGCACGCATGCATAGCATAAGGTATGCTAATTTAAATATGCCCTAGTCTACCATCATAAGCGGGTAAATAAAAAGGAAGAAAGACGTGGGGTTGGAAGACATACACACTCTCACACACACTTATTACACAATTGCCCTCACTCGGAGGGTCCAAATAAATATTACAATCCGAATAAATAATACTAAATTAATTATTACAAAATTTCTAATCTAATTAACAAGCTAAATGCAAAGAGAAGATGGTCGCAGCCCCCACCTCGGGATATACGAATGATGCATGCTCGGTCCATTTTGCCCGAAAACCCGTACCATGCCACTGCTGCCTCTATTAATGCTGCCCTGCTCCTCTGAAAATTGCCAAAGTCTCAGGGTATCTTTAATGAGCACTGCATAACACCACCGGCCAAGTGAAATGACCACCGGCCATGGTAAAATTCCGTTGGCTTCTGATGAACTTATCGGCCGTTCGCTAATGGCCGGTCGGCACTAAATGTTGCCGGTCGGCAAAAACTTCCTACAGAAAACAGTTTTGACAGCAGCAGAGGACAGGTAGTGCATGGCATAGGATTTCAAGCACATGTAAGCATGGTCATGTTCCCTATCATGTATTAAACTCAGGGGAGCATGGTCCTTGATCCTTGGGCCATCAATTGCACATGATAGCCTAAGGGACCAAACTTGTCATTCAATGTAAAATGCATGCAACACAAAAATGAGGACCAAGACCCTATCATGTCAAAGTCAAGGGCCTCGGTGACCGAGGGTTGAGATGTGTTTCATCACTTGTAGTATGAACACCTCCCACCCTCACACTAGGTTTGACACTCCAAACCAAGCAATGCAATGCATGTTATGCAAACATGGCTCAAAAATGCAACAAGAAGCTAAGATGCAAAACATGTCAAACGTGATGCAATGCAAACTGTCATGCAAACAACAAGGTAATGCCACTAGCATGCAACACTACAAGCAATACTACAATACACACTAGATAGGCAAGTATGTAAAGAGGTGAGCATGCAACAATGCACAAACCATAAGGATACCACAACTGCAATGTCATGAGCATACTACAAGATGCAAATATATGATCCATGGACTTACACTAAGATGGAGGACCCTCAGCCACACCCCAAAACAATGGCCAAAAGTGATGGAATGATGGGCAAATACTCATGCAAACTTGCATACCAAAGAGCATAAGGCTAAGGCATAAAAGAAGCCTTTTATCCATTATTATTCAGACCACGAATACATGGAAGGTCAAATTATTATATCAGATTTTTATTATCTGAAAATATGAGTTTTTATACCAACCGTGGATGAAGACTATTAGTTGGGTCAAATATGTAGAGATGAAGTTCGCATTTTATGGATCATGGGGGCAATATGAATTACACTACCTTTTGGTTACAAATTTTATCTCTTTGCCAAGTTGATTTGGGCAAGAGATAAGATGGCAGGTTTGATCAACTTGAAAAATCTTTATTGAGCGGGTTTTGCTTGGTGAAGTAGATTAGCAAGTTTGACCAATTTGAAAAATCTTTATCGAGCAGGTTTTGCTTTGTGAAGTAGGTTGGCAGGTTTGACCAACTTTGAAAATCTTTGTAGAGTGGGTTTTGCTCAGCAAAGTAGGTTGGCAAGTTTGACCAACTTGAAAAATCTTTGTCGAGCGGGTTTTGCTTGGCAAAGTGGGTTGGCAGGTTCGACCAACTTTGAAAATTTTTGTAGAACACGTTGGTGGTTTGTCCAACAGTGGGATTCCTTGCCGAGCAGGTTTTGCTTGCCAATAAGCAAGTTGGTGTTTTGGTAGTTCTTAAAAAGATTAGGCATTCTTGGAATAAGTCTTAACTAGGAATTTTTGGAATAAGTCCTAACTAGGTTAGGCATTCTTGGAATAAGTCCTAGCAAGGCTAGGTGTTTTCGGAATAAGTCCTAACGAGGTTAGGCATTCTTGGAATAAGTCCTAACAAGGCATTTTTGGAATAAGTCCTAACTAGGTTAGGCATTCTTGGAATAAGTCCTAGCAAGGCTAGGCATTTTCGGAATAGGTCCTAACGAGGATAGGCGTTCTTGGAATAAGTTTCAGCAAGGCTAGGCATTTTTGAAATAAGTCCTAATAAAGTTATGCATTTTGGAATAAGCCCTAGCACCTTTGTATGGTTTTAGCTAGGCATTATTACACGGCTATTTTTATTATAACAACAAAAAGTTTCCGCTCTTTCACTGGGTTCAAAGAGAATGAAAGCTTGGGGGCAATTGAGAGAGAATAAAAATAACCACAAGAATTATGTGAGTCCAGGCATTGCCACGTGGCTTGGTTATGGATTATCATGTATATGACAGTTATCAAATTCTTATCAAACACTGCATTAGTGTTTTATGTTATGCAAATCTCATCAGGATATGAAATCTTATTGATATAGAAGTCCTGAACAACCCGAGATTGTTTGAGATCTACAACAAATTTGGGATTTAAAGACAAAACAAATTTGTCCTAAAATGTATATATTTCGTCACTCAAACTAATTGCGACGAAAATTTTTCGTCACCCATTTTGTTGCCAAAGCGTCGTCACTAAAGGGTCTTAGAGACGAAAAAACAAATTCATCATTGAAAATGATAAATTTGTGACGAATTTTTTTGTCTCCAATACACTCTATTGGGAATATACTTGTAAGTAATTAGTGACAAAATATTTTGTCATTAAAGGAAGAAATTAAAGACAAAAGTATTTTGTCATAAATATAAGAAATAGAGACGAAATAATTTTGTCACGTTTAATATTTTTGTCGCCAAAGCGTCGTCGCGAAAGGGTCTTAGAGACGAAAAAACAAATTCATCATTGAAAATGATAAGTTTGTGACGAATTTTTTTGTCTCCAATACACTCTATTGGGAATATACTTGTAAGTAATTAGTGACAAAATATTTTGTCATTAAAGGAAGAAATTAAAGACAAAAGTATTTTGTCATAAATATAAGAAATAGAGACGAAATAATTTTGTCACGTTTAATATAAGCGAAGACACAATTTTTTTGTCAAAGAAGCTACCAATAGAGACAAAAACAAATTCATCATTAAAAATGATAAATTTGTAACGAATTTTTTTTATCTCCAGTACACTCTATTGGGAACATACTTGTAAGTAATTAGCGACAAAATATTTTGTCATTAATGAAATAAATTAGAGACGAAAGTATTTTGTCATAAATATAAGAAATAGAGACGAAACAATTTTGTCATGTTTAATATAAACGAAGACGAAATTTTTTTTGTCAAAGAAGCTACCAATAGAGACAAAAACAAATGTATCATTAAAAATGTCAAAAAAATCGTCACACATTGAGGGTAATAGTGACAAAATGTGACAATACTTTTCGTCATTACAAATTCATTTAGCGACGAAATAAAGAATTCATGACAAAATTAATCTTCCACCTAAGCCAAGTAAGAGACGAAAAAACCGTCTTTAGGGA
This sequence comes from Camellia sinensis, assembly GCF_004153795.1. Classification (NCBI taxonomy): domain Eukaryota; kingdom Viridiplantae; phylum Streptophyta; class Magnoliopsida; order Ericales; family Theaceae; genus Camellia; species Camellia sinensis. The sequence continues at coordinate 2,342,724 of NW_021026314.1, forward strand.
TGGAAAATTTTGTCACTAATTTCATAATATTTTTTTCCACATTATATACCTATTTTATTAAAATCTGAATTTTAGTTCAACAAATAAAACCCTGTTCATGTTGAAACCTGTTGAATATAACAATTCCATCACAACTTAACCTAACCTGTCATCAACACATTTACGAATTAACAAAATAAAAATATTCATTCATCATTACAAATAATTTCATCCTAATACAATAAAATAGTGAAATATCCACAAAATATCCAAAAGTTATAATTTGTACAATTCTACCAAACATCCAACAATAATTAGTTCAACTCCACAAAGTATGTGTATCCTTATCAAACAAAAATAAACATTCAAGTAAATTACATCATTGTTGCACGTCAAAAATGCCACCCCAATCCAATCTGCAAAAAAATAAATTAAAAACTTTAGTAATTAATTAATTATACAAAAGATTAAAAACATTAGTAACTCATCAATTTACAATTAGATCAATTATACAATGAATCCCTCTAACATAATTTTTTTTCGAGATTATGAGAACAAAAAATTAATTTTAAGGCTAATTCACAAATGGTGCATCCCATTAATATGTCGTAAGTTCATACAACTTATATTGGTCCCTCCTAAGGTGTTTCTGTTGGTTCCTATACAAATCTATGGTTGTGTGATAATTTAGCCTTTCAACGGTCTTTTTTGAAGCTTTAAGTATAGAGAAAAGGAAATATTTTTTAGACTAATTCACAATTTATACATCCTGTGCACCTGTACAAATTGGATGTCCTATGCATGTTTCCATTACTTTCTAATTCTTCAAACATATATTCTTTTATAAAATTTATTATATTAAAGTTAAAATACTTTACCAAGAAGTATGTCCACTTGTGGATGAGTCCCCTCCACTTCCAAAGTGTCCAGTGAATCCTTTGGTCCTCAAAAAGTTGACAAGATCAGCCATTATCTCCCCTTGCTTCTTCCTACCTTCTTCAAAATCTTCTATTTTATTGTTCTACATTTGTATTTGTTCCTTTTGTGTCTCTATTTGCATCTCAAGGCGCTTCACATAATCGTTTGTTTCAGCATATTTGGTAGTGGTCCTCCTAATAGAGGATGAAGGTCTCATGCCGAGTCCCTTCACATAGCCAGACCTTGGCTTTAGGACTTCGATTGACAGCTCTTCTGCAGTCAAAGGGGTTGATCCCAGTTGTGAGAGGTGATCAGCCTGTGTTTGTATCATATTTTCTTATCAAATATTAAAAAATTAAATAATTATTAGAAAAGTAGTGTGCACATAATATAAAACATGTCTACATACATGTACATGTATGCATACATGTGCATATCACACCTAATTATTTAAGTCTTAAGTTTGGCTCAGAAGGGTGCAGATTTTAAATGAATCATTGTGAGTGGGAGATGCCAAACTTCTGGCCTACCTAAAAATAAAAAGTTATAGATCCCAAAAAATGCCCATAAATAAAGCAAATTGTGTAGATTCAAATAGTGTGATGTGGGACACACACATAGTAAATTAGGTTCATAAATTCCTTTTTGGGAATACTTTTTCTGTTAACAAGTGCTGCTGCTACCTAAAATTGACTGCTAGGGAAAATAACCAAAAGTTTTGTAAAGTCTCTATACTAGCATAAGGAGTGCTTCTCATGCCCACACCTAACAAATAATGAATTTGCTACACCTAATCAACGCGGAGACCATAAATCACATTTCATAATTACTTTGCAAGGCAATGCAAAACATAAACAAAAGTAGCAGATTTGATGTAAAAATTCAAAATTACAAATAAGTTGTAGACCCTCCGCCGATTTTTTGACCGACCTTAAGACTCCGACGTACCAGTTGAGTGCTCGGTGTATAATTGCATATTGTGCTCGTTCATAAGTTTAAGAGTCCGGCTGCAAGCCCTTGCCTCTAGACTCCGGACTCTTTCGGTGCCTTGCTCAAGTTTGCGAACCAGGCTCTGTTTTCTCTGTTTTCTCTTCCCAAAGGGAGGGAGAGGTCTCGTAGACCATCTCTCGGTGGCCGTAGTATGTTTCGTGTCATAGGCCATTTTTTTCATTTGGAGCCCAGGTTTCCAATTGTTTTCGAGGAGCCGACGGCCGTGTGCTTTGTTCGGGGACTGCCTAACAGCCTCCGTTTGCTCCGGTTTTTTTGTGTATATACCCTTATTTCCCCTCCCTTTTGAGGAACACTTGTGGCTCTGAGGAGCAACTTCGTGGGTCGAATGCCACCTCGGTGCTTAACAGCCCATTTTCGGGACCTCGGGCCGCGCGTTTCGGCACCCCGAAACCTCCGTTTTGCATCCGTTTTGGTTCATTTTTGTGGAGACAATTATTTTTATAGTTAAGGAAGCATGTAGGAGGGCGGGAGGCCAAGCAATGTGTTCTGAAAAAGCCAGCCTTAATTTCTTCATCGCTCCTCCGTACGCACCGTTTTCCCTCACTAAAAGCCAATGTTGACCACGCCCGGGGCCACTTTCTTGAACCCCTAAACCCATATTTGTGTTGTACACCCTGGGAGGCCACCAAATATTTGTGGCCGACCAGTAATTGTGCTGACCCATTTGAACCCTCTAAAAATAGGTTTTTCTCTCTCCTGGTTCACATTCTCCGGGTTTACCACATAGTTGTAGTTGTGCAGACATATGGAGGCCGCCAATATGGGTGGCCGACCCAGCAATGTCAGTTGCCCTATTTGGACCCTTGGTCGGCCGTCCGGAGGTGGCCGGCCGGCCACTGAACCCTCAAACCGGCCGGCAGACCCCTCACTTGTTCTTAAGATATGCCCTATTTTTCCTCAGATCCCTGTATCCGACGAGGGGGTCCTTTTGAGGGGGGAAAATTTGAATTTGATTTCCCCTTTTCCTTGCCTCTCTCCCTCCTATAAGACCAGCACCTCTCCATCATTTCTAAAGTTGACAAAAAACCAATTGGGAGCCTTGCATACATAACATCCCCTCTTCTCATTTCAATCCATCAATACCTTTGTTTCTGGATCCATTTCACACCACCTCATCGATAGCACCACACCTCCATACTCCATTCCAGAACTTGAGGTTATTTCCAGGTTAGGAGCACCTAAATTTTCTTCAACGCAAAAGCTGTCTGGTTCATGGTCTTCAAGGGTGAGTCCTCTTTTCCCTTTTCTAGTCTTATCTGCTCTATATACTAAAGCCTTGCTTTCAAGCATTTTTGGGCTCCGCGACCCAAATTGTCAACATAGGTCATATTTTGAGGCCCTTTTCATGTTTGATCAAAGGACCTCCGCTGCTGTTTGAGGTCCCCTACTACCACTTGCCTCTTTATCTCTCTTTTAGGCCAATTTTTGCATAGTATTTTAGGCTTATTTGTGAGTTGTTTTGGACTTGATTATAAACTGTAAAATAACTTTTTTTTAGCCCCTCTTCAACATTGTTGAAGGGCTCTCCTCTGTTTGAGGTCTCCTACTATCACTTGCCTTTTTATCTCTCTTTTAGGCCAATTTTTGCATAGTATTTTAGGCTTATTTGTGGGTTGTTTTGTACTTTTCCATAAACTGTGAAATATCATTTTTTGAGGCCCTCTTCAACTTTGTCGAAAGGTTCTCCTCTGTTTGAGAACAGAAGCTACCACTTGTCTCTTTACCCCTCTTTTAGGCCTTTTCTTGCATGTTAGTTTGGCCTTATTTGTGATCATTTTCGTGGATTGATGTAAACTGTAAAGTGCCTTGTTTTGAGCCCCTCTTCAACTTTTTTGAAGGGTTCTTTGCCATTTGGGGCCAACTGCTGTCCCTTTGTGTTTAATCTCTCTTTTAGGGCCATTTTTGCATGATAGATTAGCCCTATTTGTGTTCATTTTTGAGACTTGTTATAAACTGGAAATTGAATTTTTTGGGACTGCCTTGCATCTGTCTTCATGCTTCATGATCAAATAATGCATGCTTTGTATAGCTGTAAGTCATTCCATGTGCCTAGTTTCGAATTTCGGGGTTCATTCCATTCATCGGGTGCCATGTTTCCATGTTTTGGGGCTATTTTGTATCATATTTCAGAGCTGAAATTTGCATGTTTGCATATCATGTTCCATGCCTTGCCATGCTTTGGATAGAGTGGCATTTAATGCCTTAGGCTGGGTCCTCGATTTGCGTGCATGTGTGCACGAATTTCGAGCATCTCATTTTTCATCTAATGGCTACTGATGTGAGTGTGGCTGAGGTCCACTCATGTTGGTATAAGTCCATTATCCATTGTGTATGCCATTTCGATTCATAGCATTGCGTATGCTAGGTTGTATGTTAGAGCATTGTTTATGCCTTGTTACATCGTGCATCGTGTATGCCATTTCATAGCATTGCGTATGCTAGGTTGCATGTTAGAATTGCATTCATGCATGTCATGCATATTGCATTGTGTTTGGAATAGGAGTTAGCCCGAGCACGAGAAGCGAAGGACGTTTCATACTTCGAGTGACGGAACGTGTCTCAATTCCCAGTCACCGACACTCCGGATTATCCATGATGGAGTTTAGGCCTTGTCATGTTTATATGTGCATTCAACTCCTCGGCCATCATGCATCGATATGCGTGATTGGTGGCACGAGGATCGAGGACTACACTCCCCGAAGAGTAGTCATGCATACATATGTGAAAATACTTTGCCATGCCCCTTTGTTGCTCTCTGTTGCAGCAAATCAAAAATCGGCAGCCTTCCGAAGCTTGGCACGCATTCCAAGAACAATTGCAAACAGAGGCAAACCGGGGCATCACAAGGGCTTTTTCGACAAAGGCAACCGGAGCATACATCATTCATCATCCGGAGCAGATTTGAGGTAGTCCCTGGCTTGCATGCCAATTTATTACTTTCCTAATTTAATTTGTTAAATAATTAGGGTTTTGTACATATTTGGACTGTAATTATTCATTTGGGACTGTATATTATTTATCTGGACCCTCTGCGCGAGAGCAATGTTGTAATAAGTGTGCGTGTGTGTGATGTATGTCTTCCAACCCCACGTCTTTCTCCCTTTTATTTACCCGCTTATGATGGTTAGATTAGGGCATGTTTCAATTAGCATACAGTATGACAGCATGTTTGCATTCATTCATCTGTTTTGCATGCACCGGGCTCGGCGCATCATACAAACTGCATTGTATTTTCAATTCCAAGTTGAATACATGTTAGCTGTAGCATTTCATATGTCATGTTTAGAATAGCCGAGCCGGCTATAGTTGCACTTTTGCATGTGTTGCATTAGGCATTTCTGTATAATTAGTATCATGCATGGATTTCTAATTAGCTTCTGTTTTGGCTTGGAGTACTCGGTAAGTTTTATGCTTTAGCACCCTTGCATGCGTGTGAGTGACTACCATGAATAGCATGCTTACCATGAGGCTATATGCTTATGTGATATAACTGCCTGAATGCCTGTGGGTGAAGGTTGGGTTATTTGGATTGGAACAATTCATCAATTGTGAGTTTTAAGCCCACTAGATAGTGGCAAAACCATGTTTTCTAAGCCCACCCGAGGGTGGCAAAATCTGCATTTTAAGCCTACTTGCGAGTAACAAACCACTTTTAAATAAACAAACACGAGATGTTTTGTTCCAATTCAGGCGACCTAGTCTATACTTGTATGCTGTGCACATCACATAGTAAATCTAGGCTAATAACCGGAATAAGAACGCATAATGTTTTCAAAAATAGATATCATGGTTAGTAGAGGCCGATCTTTGATCGGGCGAGCGGGGGTGCTCACAAAGTGACCTTCCCCAATCGTACCCAAGTTCCCGAGCCGAGGCAACTTTGGTGATGACGGACACGTGGCCTTAGGCAAACGAGTCAGGGTTTCCTAAATTTCTCCAAAATAAAACATTTAGGTGGCGACTCTGTATCTGGCAAAGCATTCCATGTTTGGCACTTCTTTCAAAATCTGTTTTCTCAAAACGATTTGCCGGATTTGGACTCTTTGGTTCAGATTTAGAACCGTGACAATTTGAGAGTCCGAGCTGTAGTGACCCCAATACGAACGGAACGGGACTCATCCTCCCGAGGCGTTCGGGGACGTCTATAGTTTCTAGCGACTCCGCTGGGGAGTTAGAGAACTTGACTCAAACTCATGATATCTGTTTTTGACTGCACTTATGTGTTTCTTTGCATTACATGTGCATTGGTGCGCCTAGGACACCGTGTTTGCCATATGCTATTCCTGAACGGTTTGCCGGAGGCTTGTCTTGTCAAGGCATGACCATAAGGCTAACCGGTTATGGGCTCTACCAGTATGGGAACACAAACCCCTGTTTTATCGGGGCACCCTTTTCGACCATTCGACCTAGTGCATATTCGGAATCCATAGTGACCATTCCAAACAAGGACAGGTTGCTTACCCGATATAGGTTATTTGAAACCGCTGCGTGCGTAGTGAAACCCTAGCTCCTGACAAAATAGGACAGGGAAAATCCTACCCCAACATAGGGGTGTTTTGGCTATCACTTATCTGCTATGTGCTTTTAGAATGCGTCTCTACAGGGAAATGCATGTATCAGTTTATGAGTTTGGGCATCAGGCCTGCGGGCATCAGTCAGTGTTTGAGAATCAGTTATCCGTGGGTATCAGATTCAGTCTTGGAGAACAGTGATTCAGGGACGATGATCAGTGTTTGAGGACAATGTGTATTCAGCTTATCGACTGTGTGTTATTATGCCCAGTTGTGTGTTGTGTATTTATTTTAAGCTGTTATGCTGTTCGTTTATCTGGTTATTTATTTCCTTATTGCTTTATTTATCTTTTTCTAGGACAGTTTTAGCACAATTGCTTCCGGCCAAATAGATATTCCCCAAGCACTTTGGACAAGAGGTCGTCGGCTCAATCGATCCGAGGATCGGGTTGACGAATGGCCAGTGTTTCATTCTCTACCCCCAATTGTCAGAAGAAGGCTAAGAAAACGCAATGTGTCTGAGTAGAGGTTACCAGAACAGTGGTCTACCCTAGCAGTGAACAGTCGGGCTGAGGTTTTAGTTTCTGCCATAGAAATACACATACCAGCCAGTCAGCAGGATTAGCAGAGCGTAGCCGGAATGGAGGAAATGATGCGTCAGCTCCAAGAGAGCATGAAGCAAATACATGAGGACGCTGTCCGCCAAGCGGAATTCTCTAAACAGCAGGCCACAATCATGGCCCAGCAGGCGGAGCTAATTACCTGGCTCCAGCAGCAAGCCGGAGCGTCAGCCTCATATCCAGTTCCTCCCCCACCAGGGATCCTGTTACCAGAGCAAACACCAACTGTCCAGAATGTCCTGCCAAATGCCCGGAACACCTTGCCAAATGTCCAGAATGTCCAGGAGGACACAGACCTTTCAACGGGGCCAGCTCCGCCCCCACTTCTGCCTCAACTATCTAAGGCACCTACACCTATCAACCACCCGAACTCTCCCTTCGAGTTCGAAATAGACCCAACAGCACTAAAATTGAGCAAGCTCGAGAAGTTTTTTAAAAAATCACAAGGGGTAAAGGCTATTTCGGATATCGAGGACGGATATACCGATGTGGCCGTGACGCTACGGGATAGATTTAAACTGCCGCAGATCGATCGCATCGACGGGTCTGGGGATCCCATGGTCCACCTCCGACTATTCTCAGATATACTGCGGCCAATGGGCCTAACTAGACCCCAGAAGCTTTCACTATTTGGCCGAACCCTATCGGGTGTAGCCGCCATCTGGTATGCAAAGTTGGAGGATGATGTCAAGCGGAGTTGGGATGAAATAGCTGAAGCCTTTGTTGCGCAATACTCTTACAACACCCAAATTGAGATTACAACTCGTGATCTCGAAACAACAAGGCAGGAGCCCAAGGAGAGTTTCTCGGATTTCGTAACCCGGTGGAAGGCGAAGGCCTCGATGATGACTTTAAGGCCCACCGATAAAGACCAAATCAGGATGATTGTGCGCAATCTCCAGCCAAAATTGATGCAAAAGATGATTGTACTCCCCTTTCCCACTTTTTCAGATCTGCACGAGATGGGGGTACAGATTGAAGATGCAATGAAACAGGGTCTGATTGACCAAGATAGGGAGCAACCAAGGAGGACTTTCAACCGTAGCAACAATGCAGGCCCGAGTGGCGCTGCAACTGCAAGAGCTTCAGAGGTGAGCATGGTCACCACCATTCCCCCTCCCCTTCCAAGACCCATGGCAGCCACGCCCTTCTCCGGTGCATCCGGAAGCAACACGCAGACCACCAAATACCAACCTAGAGGCCAAAGAACCTTCACACCCTTATACATGCCCCTGTCCAAAGCCCTAGGGGTATTAATCAGGAAAAAGAATTTGAAGCCCCTGGAGCCGAGGCCACTGCCAAATCCACTCCATCCCTCTCATGACCCAGCAAAATACTGCCGTATCACCAACAGCACGGTCACGACACCGACCGTTGTTTTAGATTGCGTCACGAGATCCAGGATCTTATTGACAAGCAGGTGATTGCGCCTCCCGACAAACCCAATGTCACAACCAATCCTCTCCCACCACATAACCAAGCTCCCCCTCCCAATAGAATCAATTTTATCCAAACTGGGGTTGCATCTTATGATCCTAGTATCTATATCACCCCATCCCACCTACCCAAGCCGGAGGTGCTCCTTCCTGATTGCACCGACTCTTTGTGCATGTTGGACATCTCCACAACCCAACCAAAGCCGACGGTGGTGACCATCGAAGATGGGGCAGGGCAGACTTCAGAAAAGAATGGAATTGTTGAGTCTGGGATTGAACAGTCTAAGAGTTTTGCTGGGGAAGTCTATGATCCGAATGAGTACATCTTGTCAACAGGCCAGATTGGGCTGGGTATAGAATTGCCGGAGAAGGAAGAGCTGTGTGTGATCCAGGGGGATGGATTTGAGCAAGGGGCAAATGATTTGACGGCTGTGGAGGAGGACTTTGCCAACCTACAGTTTTTCAATGACCAAGAATCAAGGGGCGCGGCAGTCAACTGGTTTGATTATGAGGAATCGGCAGAGGCCACTGGATGGCTGGATGATCAACTGGATGTGGTGGAAGAGTCCTAACTAGAACAGAGCCCAGCAGGGGCAAGAATATTAGCTGTGGCCGGAAGGGCCGGAAGTCAGATTACATTGCCGGAGAGCGCCAGTACGAAGAATTTCGCTCAGAACAGGAGCATTGTGAATGCAGGGAAAGCTGAACAACAAACTGCGCTAACGCAGGTAGAACAAGAAAAGATTTGGGATTCTGAGAGAATCTGGAAAGCCAAAGTCCATGAGGGGACTGAAAGTGCTGTGTGCACAAAGACAGAAGATGCTGCAGGCATGTGGGCTGAAAGTACTGAGAGTACAAACATACCGGAGCCAGACAGGTGTCTGTCGGCGGCCGATGGAATGTGGTGGGAGGACGATGATTTATGTCTTGCCCACACAGATGAAGATTGGGGAAACCATCAGCCAGACGACACCTGGTATGTCGGAGAGGTCGACCATATGACGAGAAGCGGGCGGTGTTTCAAGCCCCCGCACCTGGACCAGCCAGAGGCATCTGGGAAGGATAAAGAAGCTAAGAAACAGAAGGAGAAACAGCTTGAAGATGAGGCTGTACTTAAACAGTTAAAGAAGATACAAGCAGACATCTCCATCTGGGGACTGCTTATGACTTCACGAGTGCACAGACAGGCTGTCCTATCTGCTATGGACAAGGCCAAACTCTCTATAGATACCACACCAGAGCAGCTGGTTGGACTAGTCTTTCTGGGAGGAGGTTCCCCGACACTAACCTTTTCAGATAAAGAGCTGCCGCTTGAGGGCACAAATCATAACAAACCCCTTTATATCTCTGTGGAATGTAGAGGCAAGTGGGTGCCAGTGGTTCTTATCGATACGGGATCCGCCATTAATGTATGCCCGTCAAGGACGGCATATGCAATCGGGCTGAAGCCCGCGGACTTCGCGCCGACTACTCAAGTGATCAGAGCCTATGATAACACCAGCAGAGAGGTGATGGGGACTATCAAAATTCAGACCCAAGTTGGTCCAGGACAGCACAACATTGAATTCCATGTCTTGGACGTTCCCGCAACCATCAATCTACTCTTGGGGCGGCCGTGGTTGCACCAAGTGAAGGCAGTCTCTTCCACTTTGCATCAAATGCTGAAGTACCTTCACGGGAAGGGGGTGGCCATTGTTTTCGGGAATTCATCAATCCATCCACCGCCAGAAGTGTCTACACCAGTCTTGGAAATCGAGCACGGCATGGAGGATGTGTTCTTATCAGGGTTTACTCTGGCTGAGGCCCGGGTTGTGCAGAATATCATGGCCGTTAATGAGGGAGTATATGTCAGTGCTCAATCTATATACCTCATGAACAAGCTATAACACACCCCCGTGATGGGATTAGGAAGGAGTGGCTGGAAAGGCGTCGCATCATTGGCCGAAGTGCCACACAACCCTCATACCTTTGGCTTGGGATATCTGCCCACCAAAGAGGACAGGGTAAGGAAGGGAAAGGAAATGGCTGGAAGAGCCAGAGCAAAGCAGGCTGGGAAGCCTTTTGAGCTGATGCATAAGCCCATTCAGGGTACCCTGAACGGACGCTTCGTCCAGGAAGGGAAAGATTTTCTATTTTGTGGCTTCCCAGAGCCATGGCTAAACGCGGAGAAGAAGCGCGTGCCTGGTTTTGAAATCTTTTTCGACCTGCAACTATCCGGGGACGACGTTGCCGAAGAGCAAACAGACCCATCAGCTGAGGTTAAACAGAGTAAGAAAGTGCAGTCTGAGGACACCGAACTTGAAATAGGGGTAGCATTGGCGTGTCCACTTTCAGATCCTTCGATCGACCAGGAGTGCTTGGGGGATAACTTCTCGATATCCGTGATCGGGAATGGAATGGCCGCGGGCCCACTAGCAACTATTTTGGATGCATCTATCGCACCCTCTCTCATTTGGCAGTATGAAGAGGGATTTTTGTCTAGCAGCACCGAGTCAGGTAGTGAGCCAGAATCTGATTCCACCGAGTCTTGTGAGTCGGAATCAGGTTCCAGCTCGACTGAGTCTGAGTCTGGTAATCCTGGGGATGATAACCTGGATGCCACAGTCTTGTCCAGGTCGTCTTTTTCTTTCTCTTTTGAGTCTGTTGTAACTGAAGAATCGGACGATTTGGATGTGCTTAATCAGAATCAAGTAGCTACGGTTTCTGAGTACTTTTCTGTGCCCTTAATTTATTGCATTAACTCAGACTTTCAAAATTTTGATGAAAACGATGAGGACGAAGTTCCTTCGATTTTGCAACGCTTAATTGAACAAGAGCAAGAAAGATTTGTTAAACCCCTGGTTGATGAAATCACTACAGTAAATATTGGTACTGAGGAGGACCCGCGACTAGTCCAAATCGGGTCCACGTTGTCTTTAGAGGAACGCGAGCACTTAGTCGCTTTATTAAAAGATTTCAAAGATGTTTTCGTGTGGTCCTACGAAGACATGCCTGGAATCGATCCTGAGATTGTACAGCATCGGATCCCTCTTGACCTCGAGGCCCGACCTGTTAAGCAGAAACTCAGGAGGATCCGCCCCGACTGGGCTCTCAAGATTAAGGAAGAGGTCACCAAGCAAATCGACGCAGGCTTCCTGCTGGTATCCGAATACCCGACTTGGTTGGCCAACTTCGTCCCAGTGCCGAAGAAGGATGGCAGGATCCAAGTGTGCGTGGATTTCAGGGATTTGAATAGAGCTAGTCCGAAGGACGACTTTCCCTTGCCGCATATTGATGAGTTGGTGGATTTCACAGTGGGGCATGCTTTGCTTTCGTTCATGGATGGCTTCTCAGGTTACGATCAGATAGTGATGGCGCCAGAAGACAGGGAAAAGACTGCTTTCACCACCCCGTGGGGGACCTACTGCTACAGAGTGATGCCGTTTGGATTAAAGAATGCTAGAGCTACATATCAACGGGCTGCGACTACAATATTGCATGATATGATCCACAAAGAGGTTGAGGTGTACGTGGACAACATGATTGTCAAGTCCAAAGAAAGAGAGGGCCACTACACCGCCTTGCAAAAGTTCTTTCAAAGGATCAGAGAATTTCGGTTGCGGCTAAATCTTCAGAAGTGTACGTTCGGTGTTACAGCGGGAAAAATGCTGGGATTTCTGATTACACAAAGGGGTATCGGTCGACCCTTCAAAGATCAAGGCTATCTTAGAAATGCCACCACCAAGGACTGAAAAGGAGGTGCGAGGCTTTCTGGGTAAAGTGCAATTCATAAGACGGTTTATCTCAAAATTAACCTTGACTTGTGAACCACTTTTTGGTCTCCTGAAGAAAAGCAAGAAATTCCAATGGGACGGCCGATGCCAAGCTTCTTTGGAACAGATCAAGGAATATTTATAGAACCCACCCGTGTTGTCACCGCCAAAGCCGGGGAGACCGTTGATATTGTACCTTTCAGTGACCGAGACCACAATGGGTTGTATGCTCGCACAAGAGTTAGAGGACAAGGTGGAGAGAGCCATCTACTATTTGAGTAAGAAGAGGCTAGAGTATGAGACTCACTATACGCCGTTGGAGAAGGCTTGCTTAGCTTTGGTATGGGCTACCAGGAAGCTGTGGCACTACCTGTTAGCTTACTCCGTAATGTTGGTTTCACGACTCGATCCCATCAAATATCTTTTCGAGAAACCGGCACTTACGAGTAGGCTAGCTCGTTGGTTGTTGTTGCTCTCCGAATTCGACCTGAAATATGTGACACGCAAGTCAGTCAAGGGAAGAGCAGTAGCAAAATTCTTAGCCGATCATCCAGTGGAAGGAGGTGAAGCAGTTGAATACTTATTCCCAAATGAAGCCATTTTACACATCGACGACGAGTATTGGACGATGTACTTTGACGGAGCGTCAAATCAGTACGGGTATGGGATAGGAGTGTTGCTGATAGCACCCGACAATTCCCATATCCCTCTAGCCTTCAAACTCCGGTTCAAAGTCTCGAACAACGAAGCAGAATATGAGGCATGCATTGCCGGTCTAGAAGTAGCCCTGGAACTAGGAGTAAGACGGTTGGACGTCATCGGGGATTCAAACCTTGTTGTGTCTCAAGCAAAAGGAGACTGGAAAGTCAAAGAAGAAAAAATGATGACCTTGGACTTGTTAATTCCTCGGTTTGAAAAGCTAAACTTTGCTCATCTTCCAAGAGAGAACAACAGGTTCGCAGATTCTTTAGCAACTCTATCTTCCATGATAGACATCCCGTTTGGAATCCGGATGCGTCCAGTCGTCATTGACCAGAAATTTGCGCCAGTCTATGAGTCGATCGCTGCTATAGATGAGGTTCAGGACGAAAACCCCTGGTATTATGACATTTGGAATTTCTTGGAGAAGGAAGCATACCCGCCAGGGGTAAATGCCAAGGATAAAAGGGCGATCAGAAGAATGGCCGTTCAGTTCATCATCTGTGGGGGTAAGCTGTATAAAAAAGTTCATCTGGGAATGCATAAGCTATGTGTTGAAACCGGGGAATCGAAGCGCCTAATGGAGGCCATCTATGGAGGAGAATACGGCGCGCATATGAACAGAGTAATGCTAGCACGGAAGATCCTCAGATAGGGTTACTACTGGTCCACCATGGAGGAGGATTGTATCGGTTTTGTCCGGCGATGCCATAAGTGTCAAATTCATGCAAACCGCATGAATATCCCGCCGTCAAAGCTGTACAACATGACTTCGCCATGGCCATTTTCAGTTTGGGGAATCGATGTGATCGGGGCTGTCACTCCGAAGGGGTCGAATGGGCATGAGTTCATCCTGGTCGCGATAGATTATTTCACGAAGTGGGTCGAGGCCCAATTGTATGCGGTGTTGAAGGCGTCGCATGTTGCAAAATTTATCAGAAACAACATCATCTGCCGCTACGGGGTCCCAAACGAGGTCATTTCAGATAATGGTTCCCACCTTAAGAAAGAAGTGATTGACTTGTTGGAAAAATACAACGTGGCTTTCCATAAGTCATCCACATACCGGCCGCAAACCAACGGAGCGGTCGAGGCCGCCAACAAGAATATCAAACACATACTGCAGAAGATGGTGGAAACCTACCGGGATTGGCCAGATAAGCTGCCATTTGCTCTGTGGGGCTACAGTACTCCAATTAGAACTTCTACTGGAGCGACTCCGTATTCATTGGTTTATGGGATGGAGGCCATTCTACCTATCGAGATTGAGGTTCCGTCATTGCGAGTGTTGGTTGAGTGTCAAATAGCTGAAGTAGATTGGCAGCAGAGCAGGTTTGAGGAACTCATGCTCTTTGATGAGAGAAGACTGAAAGCACTGTACCATGTTCAAGGCTATCAGCGCAGAATTGCCCGAGCTTTCAATAAAAAAGTTAAGTCCAGGAATCTAAAGGAAAGAGATTTGGTGCTCAAGGACAACCGAGCTCCCATCCACGACCCAAGGGGCAAGTTCAAACCCAATTGGACTG
>NW_021026314.1:2366700-2455224 GCF_004153795.1 Camellia sinensis
GCACGGGGAGGAGTGATGGTGCATTCCAGCTGGCACAGCTGGCATGCACCATGCCTCAAGGGTGCAAAGGAGTCACACCGGCTAGCAAAAGAGGTTGCCGGCAAAATAAAGTGCCGGCCGGACAAATATAGTGCCGACCGGCCATTAGTTTTAAGAAACCATGGCCAGTGGCACCCATAAACAGCCGGTGATGCTAGGGGAAGGCCGGTGGAATGTGGGGATGGCCAACAAGCCATTCCCTGCCCTTCAAGGCAAAAACACAAGTGTTTGGTGCCAAAACCAAACACGGAATAGTTGAGTCGAGAGATCCTGAGGCAAGGCACGTAGCCAAGACTTTCGGGAACTCAAGACGAAACACAAACAAAGAGAATCACCGAGTGTTCCAATGGTGACGTCCAAGTCTTGAGGATGGTCAAAAATGGGGTGTCTACAGTTGCCCCTCTTTCACAGAACTCGAAAGTCATAACAATGACGGGAGTGAATGTCAAAGCCCAGAGACGACCCATTTTTGACAAGGCCGAAGACTTAGACAAACATGCAAGACAAACAAGATATGCGCCTGAAGGCAGGGGCAAAATGCAAGACAATGCACAGAGCCGGACATAACTTATGATCATGCAAAGAAAGCTGTAATGAAGCATACACGCGACAATTTTAAGCTAGCATACACCAAACTACACTACAATGCAGAAAGGGATGTAAGAGAATTATGCAATTCTCGATATGTCTCACTCGGAGGATACAATACCTGTGCAGCTTGTCTGGTTGCACCAGCCTCAAATGAACCGTACATACAATATCATGCCTGCAAAGAAAACAACTCGACAGCTACAATGTCATTAACAACATGCATATTAATGTACTTAGAAATGCGTGACAACGCAAAGCAAGTGGGAAGCATAACAATGCTGTGAAGGCACAGACATGTAAGTGGAGCACGCGGTCTACGTAGTCAACAAAATTGATCATAAGCATGCGGTCTACGCAAGCAATGAAATTCATTATAAGCATGCGGTCTACGCAAGCAGAACATGCGGTCTACGCAAGTAATGTGTGCGGTCTATGCGAGTAAAACATGCGGTCTACGCAAGCAAAACATGCGGTCTACGCAAGTAATGGAATTGATTACAAACAGGCGGTCTACGCAGGTAAAACATGCGGTCCACGCAAGGAAAACATGCGGTCTACGCAAACAAGACATGCGGTCTACGCAAGAAAAACATGCGGTCTACGCAAGCAAAACATGCGGTCTACGCAAGTAATGAAATTGATTACAAACATGCGGTCTACGCAGGTAAAACATGCGGTCTACGCAAGGAAAACATGCGGTCTACGCAAGCAAGACATGCGGTTTACGCAAGCAAAACATGCGGTCTACGCAAGTAATGAAATTGATTACAAACATGCGGTCTACGCAAGTAGTGTGTATGAGACGGGTTGAATGTACACATGTAAGTAAAAACATGTTATCCACGATGCTGGAATGTAAAGTACTGTAACACAGCATAATTGAAACGATTTGTGGAAATCCTCAAGACATGAAAAGGATACGGGAAGGGACGTTCTTCATACGTATCGAGCATCGCTCGCAGAAGTTGTGGCTTGAGGTCAACTCGAAGGTCCATGTTTCAAAAGTGTGCTTTCCCGCATTGTCTCAAGTGATGAAGGTGCCAACCATGTAGTTGGCCTGAACAAAGGCGCGGAAGGTGCGTCGACCGCAAGGGGAGTTTTGCTGGTATCAATTCCGACACTTTGCTACCCTGCCATTCTATGTTTTACTTTCCCTTTTACTGGTAGTTTAAGCACATTGCATTGCCTCGGGCAGGTTTTATTCTTTCTCAAAATTACATATTTTGCAAAACACGTGATGGGAATGAAACAACCATTTTGTTCGGAAGGTGTTGCATTTGTAAATTTTCTATGCATTGCATCGCAAGGTATCACACTACAATGTGAACGAAATTGAACCTGTTTTGAACATTGAGTACTTGCATCGTAATAATCAGGTAGTGAACCGACTTACAACTCGATAAGAAAAACAAAGGCATGATATAACCAATCAAGTGTGAGTACAACTCGATAAACAAATCAAAGACTTAAAAGGAGTGAAATACAACTCGATAAGCAAATGTACAATAACTTGATAAGCAGACAGGTGTGACTCTGCAAGAATCGATCACCGGGGAGAGATTGGGGGTGGTGGAGTTCCCTAATCCCTAGCATAACGACTCAGGGAACAAGGAGGAAGACCATCGGCCATGGGTAGAGGCCATCGGCCACAAGAAATGGCCATCGGCCAGGAATTTATTCGGTCGGCAAAAGTAATGGCCAGTCGGCACAATATTTGGCCGGCTGGCCATGAATGAAGGAATCACCAGAATGTTGACACCTGTCCTCCACCCAACCTTATCTCCTACAAAAGACCTCAGCTTCGTAGTTTTTCTCAATTTCACACTGATTTGCTCTAATGGAAGAGTTTCTTGCTCAAAATCTCACAGCTTGGATTGCTAGCTTGGATGGCTCGGAAAAGTTGAATTTCCGGGGTTTCAGCATAAATGCACTATTCACTCTGGGTCGTACCCCATTGCACCTTCCGTTTCTCCATGCCGTGGCAAGGTTTTGGAATCCGGTGACGCATGTCTTTAGCTTCGCTGGGCAAGAGATATGTCCTACCTTTGAAGATTTCAAAGCCTTAATGGAGTCCGAGCGCGACGAGGAGCTCCTGCCCCAACTTAATTTTGGTCATGCCCAATCCTTAGGGAAAATGTGTGGACTCAGTATGCGTGACGCTCGGTCTTTGATTTGTAACGGGATGCTGGATATTCCGAGTTTGATCGATCGGTTTTCTGATGCCGGTGATCGCAACAACCATCATTGGCAAGGATTCCGACGACACGCCCTCTGTTTGTGCATGCTATCTTATTTTCTATTTGTCTCAGGCTCCGGAGGGTCTAGTGTCCGGCTGACCGAGGTTGCCCAAGGCTTGAAGGAGAGCAAGAGCTGTATTGCCATGACTCTGGCTGAGACGTTGATGGGCTTGGATGCCTTTTATCGTCATGAGACGACCAGATTAGCAGGGAGTCCACTACTACTACAGGTACTGTTTCCCACCCAATCTCACATATGTATTGCTCACATCACTCGACCCTCAAGCTCGGTTTTTTTCTCACAAAATCCTATTCTCACTTTTCTTTCATCGTACATCTCTCTATTCTTTATTCTCTCATTTTTCATCCCTTCCCAGGTATGGTTGATGGACAAACTGCAGGTTGTGGACTCTTGCCCAGCATATTCAGCTCGCGGCTACTTTTTCCGGCACCGTCTAGTCAATGCCCTTGATGAGGAATGGTGGTTCGCTTGGATGTGCTGCTTGTCCGCAGACCGTATTGCTTGGCGGTGCCCTTGGCTCAGCCTTCCGGCAATGAGTTACAACATGTCCCGGCAGACTGGGATTCAATTGATTGGTCTCACTCACTGTGTATTCTACTTCCTATTCCGGATTCGGCGCCAATTTGGCCATGATCAGACCTGCCCGCCAGAGGGGATAGAGTATCCTGCTGCATTCCCAGCCCGAGGCGCACAGCTTGTTCGGCAGGCCACCGCGTGGAGGACGAGAGAACTCCTGGCCCCTGCTTCCACTTTCAATTGCACTTTATCTAATGAGTGCTTGGATTGGCTTAATGAGGAGGCACAGGTCGGGGCCAGCTTGGCATCAGAGGTTTCGACCAGCTCTGGGAGAGAGTGCAGGAGCACCTGACTTGACTATGCCCCGGATTTATTGCTTTATTAGTACTTTCAAGTTTTCTTTATGAATGTAACAAAAAGCAACTTCGATTGTATGCAAGAGTAGGAGAACTCTGTTTTGAAATCAATGAAATTGAAGGTTGTGGCACTGAAAATTTTCCGTTTTGGTCCAAAAATGGTCTTAGCTGTAAAAAGATTAATTTGAACAAAGTCAGCTTTTATTAAAACTTTTCAAAAATATTTTCGATATGGATCAGAACTGGACACATCTGAGATCTGTCACCGAGATGCATAACCCCGAATCCTTGCAACTGGAAAGTTGCCCCTAGTCTGAAGAGTACCGCGGCACTGCATGGCAATGGAAAGTTGCCCCTAGTCTGCAAGGCATTATACCGGAGATTCCAATGGATGCTGATAGACAAAGATGACTGAGGTGATCGAATGGACAAAGTTGATTGGGGAAAAGTTTATGGCTGAACTTCAGGATGAAGTTGCCTACGTATCCCAAAGATAGGAATCAAGCCTTACGTAGTTCAGTCTTAGGTTCACTCGGGTATTTTCACTCTCATTTTATACTCTAACTTTTGCCAAGGTCGCCCTTTGCGGGTTTTCAACCTTGCGAGCTCAGTTTTTATATTTTCTAATTTTTTGTGCTCTAACTTTTGTTTTCGGCCTAGTGAGCCTCTCAAGGGAAATATTTCTTCAACTTGTCCATGTTGATCGGTTGGGAGAACTCCAGGCCATCTAGGTCCATCAGAACCACAGCTCCACCTGACTAGATGGCTTTGATGATGTAGGGACCAGTCCAATTGGGTCTGAACTTGCCGTTTGGGTCGTGGATGGGAGCTCGGTTGCCCTTGAGCACCAAATCTCCTTTCTTTAAATTCCTGGACTTGACTTTCTTGTTGAAAGCCCGGGCAATTCTGCGCTGATAACTTTGAACATGGTACAGTGCTTTCAGTCTTCTCTCATCAAAGAGCATGAGTTCTTCAAACCTGCTCTGCTGCCAATCTGCTTCGGCTATTTGACACTCACAGCCAATACTCGCAATGACGGAACCTCCATTTCGATAGGTAGAACGGCCTCCATCCCATAAACCAATGAATACGGAGTCGCTTCGGTAGAAGTTCTAATTGAAGTCCTGTAGCCCCACAGAGCAAATGGCAGCTTATCTAGCCAATCGCGGTAGGTTTCCACCATCTTCTGTAGTATATGCTTGATGTTCTTGTTGGTGGCCTCAACTGCTCCGTTGGTTTGCGGCCAGTATGTGGACGACTTATGAAAAGCAACGTTATATTTCTCCAACAAGTCAATCACTTCCTTCTTGAAGTGGGAATCGTTATCTGAAATGACCTCGTTTGGGACTCCATAACGGCAGATGATGTTGTTTCTGATGAACTTTGCGACGTGCGACGCCTTCAACACCGCGTATGATTGGGCCTCGACCCACTTTGTGAAATAATCTATCGCGACCAAGATAAACTCATGCCCATTCGACCCTTTTGGAGTAACAGCCCCGATCACATCAATTCCCCAAATTGAAAATGGCCATGGTGAAGTCATGTTGTACAGCTTCGAAGGCGGAATATTCATGCGGTTTGCATGGATCTGACATTTGTGGCATCGCCAAACAGAACTGATGCAATCCTCCTCCATGGTGGACCAGTAGTAACCCTATCAGAGGATCTTCCGTGCTAGCATTACTCCGTTCATGTGTGCACCGCACTCTCCTCCATGGATGGCCTCCATCAGGCGCTTCGATTCTTCGGCTTCGACACACAGCTTGTGCATTCCCAGATGACCTCTCTTATACAGCTTACCCCCACAGATGACGAACTGAATGGCCATTCTTCTGATTGCCCTTTTATCCTTGGCATTTACCCCTAGCGGATATGCTTCCTTCTCCAAGAAGTTCCAAATATCGTAATACCAGGGGTTTTTGTCCTGAACTTCGTCTATGGCAGCGATTGATTCATACGCCGGCACAAACTTCTAATCAATGATAACCGGACGCATCTGGACTCCAGACGGGATGTCTATCATGGAAGATAGAGTTGCTAGTGAATCTGCGAACCTGTTGTTTTCTCTTACTAGGTGGGTGAAATTTAGCTTCTCAAACCGAGAAATTAACAAATCCAAGGTCCGGTGGTAAATTATCATATTTTCCTCTTTGACTTTCCAGTCTCCTTTTGCTTGAGACACAACAAAGTTCGAGTCCCCAATGACGTCCAACCGTCTTGCCCCTAGTTCTAGGGCTGCTTCTAGGCCGGCAATACATGCCTCATATCTGCCTCATTGTTCGAGACTTTGAACCGGAGCTTGAATGCTAAAGGGATACGGGAATCATCAGGCGCTATTAGCAACACTCCTATCCCATACCCGTACTGGTTTGACGCTCCGTCAAAGTACATCGTCCAAGTTTCATCTTCGATGTGCAGAATCGCTTCATCTGGGAATAGGTACTCAACCGCTTCATCCCCCTCAACCGGGTGGTCGGCAAGGAACTCCGCTACCGCTCTCCCTTTCACCGACTTGCGTGTTACATACTTCAAGTCAAATTCGGAAAGCAATAGCAACCAACGAGCTAGCCTACCCGTAAGTGCTGGTTTCTCGAAAAGATATTTGATGGGATCCAAACGTGAAACCAACATTACAGAGTGAGCTAACAAGTAGTGCCGCAGCTTCCTGGTAGCCCATACCAAGGCCAAACAAGCCTTTTCCAGCGGTGTGTAGCGGGTCTCGTAATCCAGCATCTTCTTGCTCAGATAGTAGATGGCCCTTTCCACTTTGTCTTCTGACTCTTGTGCGAGCATGCAGCCCATGGTAGTCTCAGTTACTGAAAGGTACAATATCAACGATTTCCCCGGCTCTGGTGGTGACAACACGGGCGAGTTTTGTAATTATTCTTTGATCTGTTCAAAAGCTTCTTGACATCAGCCGTCCCATTGGAATTTTTTCCCTTTCTTCAAGAGACCAAAAAGTGGTTCACAAGTCAAGGTTAGTTTTGAGATAAACCATCTTATGAATTGCACTTTACCTAGAAAGCCTCGCACCTCCTTTTCAGTCATTGGTGGTGGCATTTCTAAGATGGCCTTGATTTTGGAAGGGTCGACTTCGATGCCCCTTTGTGTAATCAGAAATCCCAACATTTTTCCCGCTGTAACACCGAACGTACACTTCTGAGGATTTAGCCGCAACCGAAATTCTCTGACCCTTTGAAAGAACTTTTGCAAGGCGGTGTAATGGCCCTCCCTCTCTTTGGACTTGACAATCATATTGTCCACGTACACCTCCACCTCTTTGTGGATCATATCATGCAATATCGTGGTCGCGGCCCGTTGATATGTAGCTCCAGCATTCTTTAACCCAAACGACATCACTCTGTAGCAATATGTTCCCCACGGGGTGGTGAAAGCAGTCTTCTTCCGGTCTTCGGGTGCCATTACTATCTGATTGTAGCCTGAGAAACCATCCATAAATGAGAGCAAAGCATGCCCCGCTGTAAAATCCACCAACTCATCAATATGTGGCAAGGGAAAGTCGTCCTTCGGACTAGCTCTGTTCAAATCCCTGAAATCCACGCATACTCGGATCTTGCGCGTTCCTCCGAAGACAACGTGGACCCGATCTGGACCAGCTGCGGGTCCTTCTCAGTACCAACATTCACAGTAGTGATTTCATCCATTAAGGGTTTAACAAATCTTTCCTACTCTTGATCAATTAATCGTTGCAAAACCGGAGGAATTTCTTCCTCGTCGTTTTCATCAAAATTTTGAAAGTCCTGATTAATACAATAAATCAAAGGCACAGAAAAGTACTCAGAAGCCATTGCCATTCCATTCTCATTAATCACTTCCAAATCATCCGATTCCTCTGTTACAACAGACTCAAAAGAGAAAGAAAAAGACGACCTAAACAGGACTGTGGCATCCGGGTTGCCACCCCCAGGAATACCGGACTTAGACTCAGATGAGCTGGAACCTGATTCCATCTCCACAGACTCGGTGGAATCATATTCCAGTTTACTACCTGACCCGGTGCTGCTTGATAGAAATCCCTCCTCGTACTGCCAGATGAGAGAGGGTGCGATGGATGCATCCAAAATAGTTGATGGTAGGCCCGCAGCCGTTTCATTCCCGATCATGCATACCAAGGAGTTGTCCCCCAAGCACTTCTGTTCGATCGGAGGATCTGAGAGTAGACATGCCAGAGCTACCCCCATTTCATTTTCAGCGTCCTCAGACTGCACTTCCTTACTTTGCTCAGCCTCGGCTAATGGGTCTGCCTGCTCTTCGGCAATGTCATCCCCAGGTAACTGTAGATCAAAGAAAATCTCAAACTCCGGCACGCGCTTCCTCTCCGCGTTCAGCCACGGCTCTGGGAAGCCGCAAAACGGAAAATCCTCCCCCTCCCAGACGAAGCGTCCGTTTAGGGTACCCTGAATGGGCCTGTGCATCAACTCAAAAGGCTTCCTAGCCTACTTTGCTCTGGCTCTTCCAGCTATTTGCTTTCCCTTCCTTATCCAATCTTCTTTGGTGGGTAGATAACCCAAGCCGAAGGTGTGTGGGTTATGTGGCACTTCGGCCAATGCTGCGACGCCCTTCTGGCCGCTCTTTCCCAATCCCATCCCGGGGATGTGTTGGAGCTTGTTCATGAGATAGACTGCTTGAGCACTGACATATACCCCTTCATTAGCTGCCATGATGTCTTGTACAACCCGAGCCTCAGCCAAGGTAAAACCTGATATGAACACATCTTCCATACTATGCTCGATTTCTAGAACAGGCGTAGATACCTCCGGCGGCGGATGAATCGATGAATTTCTGAAAACAATGACTACTCCCTTCCCATAGGGGTATTTCACCACTTGATGTGGGGTGGAGGAGACCGCCTTTACCTGATGCAGCCACGGCCGCCCCAAAAGCAAGTTGAAAGTTGCAGGAACCTCCAAGACATGGAAATCTATCTCATGCTGTCCCGGCCCAACCTTTATTTGAATCTTAACTGTTCCCATTACTTCCCGGCTTGTGTTGTCATACGCCCGAATCACCTGGGCCGTTGGCACAAAGTCCGCGATTTTCAAACCGATCGCATAGGCTGTCCTTGCCGGACAGACGTTGATGGCGGACCCTGTGTCGACAAGCACCACGGGTATCCATTTATTTTTGCACTCCACGGAGATGTAGAGTGGCTTGTTATGGTTCGCACCCTCAGGTGGCAGTTCTTTGTCAGAAAAGGTCAACATCGGGGTAGCTTCTCCCGAAAAAACTAGGCCCACCAGCTGTTCGAGCGTGGTGTCTATAGAAAGCTTGGCTTTGTCCATGGCTGCAAGGACAGCCTGTCTATGTACTCGAGAAGCCATAAGCAGCCCCCAGATGGAGATGTCTGCTTGTATCTTTTTCAATTGTCTCAATATGGCCTCATCCTCGAGTTGCTTTTCTTTTTGCTTCTTTGCCTCCCTATATTTTCGAGACGCCTCTAGCTGATCTAGGTGCGGAGGCTTGAAATACCGTCCAGTCCTAGTCATGTGATCGACTTTGCCGATATACCAGGTATCATCTGGTTGGTTACTCCCCCAATCTTCGTCTGTGTGGGCAAGACATAGATCATCATCCTCCCACCACATTCCATCTGCAGCCGACAGACACCTAACCGGTTCTGGCATGACTGTCCTCATACTTGCAGTACCTTCTATTCCTATGCTCGCGGCATTCTCCATTTTTGTACTCGCAACAGTCTCAGTCCCCACATGGGCTTTTGCCTTCCTGATTCTCTCGGAACCTTAGAATCTTTCCTGTTCCGACTGTGTCAATGCAGCTGATTGTTCAATAATCCCAGTACTCGAAATGCTCTAATCCCGAGCGAAACTCTTGACACCGGCGCTCTCCGGCGATACACTCTGTTCTTCAACCCTTCCGGCTGTCACTGACATTCTTGCCTCTGCCAGGCCTTGTTGTGGCTGAAACTCTTCTACCACATCTGGTTGATCGTCCAACCACCCCGTAGCCTCTGTTGATTCCTCATAATCGAGCCAGTTGACAGCTGAGTCTCCTGGATCTTGGTTACTATAAAACCGGAACTTGGCAAGGTCCTCTTCCACAGCCGTTAAATCATCCGTTCCCTGTCCTAGACTATCCCCTTGGATCACACACAGCTCCCCTTCTGTTGGTAGTTCCATATCTGGCCAATCCTGGCCTATTGACAAAATGTAGTCTCCTGGATTATAAGCATTCCCAACACCACTCCCAGATTCCGCAGACTCTGGCTCAACAACCCCCTTCTCCTTTGGAATCTTCTCTCTCTTGTTCTCGATAGTCACCACCACTGGCTTAGGTTGGGTTATGGAGATGTCCATCATGCACAAAGCGGTGCAATCGGGAAGGAACACTTCCGGCTTAGGCAGGTGGGAAGGAGTGATATAGATGCTAGGATCGTAAGGCAAGACCCCAGTTTGGATGAAGTTGACTCTTTTGGGCGGTGGGGCTTGGTTATGTGTGGGGAGAGGGTTCGTAGTAACGTTGGGTTTGTCATGAGGCAAAATCACCCCTTTATCAATGAGATCTTGAATCTCATGACGTAATTGGAAGCACAGATCGGTGTCATGACCGTGCTGTTGGTGAAATGCACAATATTTGGCTGGGTTGTGGGCAGCGGGGAGTCTTTCTGGTAAGGGTCGTGGCTCTAGGGGCTTCAGATGCCCTTTTCTGATTAGAACCCCCAAAGCTTTGGACAGGGGCATATAAAGCGGAGCAAAGGTTCTGGTGTTTTTGGGTGGGTATTTGGCTGTTTGTGGGTTGCTTCCGGACGCACCGGAGAATGGTGCGGCCGCCATAGTCCTTGGGGGAGGGTTGGTGGCGACCATGCACACTTCGGAGGCCCTGGTAGTTGTAGCGCCACTCGGGCCTGCATTATTGTTACGATTGAAAGTTCTGCGGGGTTACTCCCGGTCATTATCAATCAAGCCTTGCTTTAAGGCATCCTCAATCTGTACCCCCATTTCATTTAGATCAGAAAACGTAGGGAAGGGGAGTACAATCATCTTTTGCATCAACTTCGGCTGAAGATTGCGCACAATCATCCGAATCTGGTCTTTGTCCGTGGGCCTTAAGGTCATCATCGAAGCCTTAGCCCGCCATCTGGTTATGAATTCTAAGAAGCTCTCTTTGGGTTCTTGCCTTGTTGTCTCGAGATCCCGGGTCGTAATCTCGATTTGTGTATTGTATGAGTACTGCAAGATGAAGGCCTCAGCCATCTCGTCCCAACTTCTCTTGACGTCATCCTCCAATTTGGCATACCATATGGCCGCTACACCCGACAGGGTCCGGCCAAATAGAGACAGCTTCTGCAGTCTAGTGAGGCCCATTGGCCTTAGGATGTCCGAAAACAATCTCAGGTGCACCATGGGGTCCCCGGACCCATCAAATCGATCAATGTGCGGCATTTTGAATCTGTCAGGCAGCGTCACGGCTGCGTCGGTATACCCATCTTCGATGTCAGAGATGGTCTTGACTCCCTGGGACTTCTTAAACATCTTTTAAAACTTGCTTAATTTTAAGGTTGTGGGGTCCACTTTGAACTCAAAAGGAGAGTCCGGTATATTGACAAGCGTGGGTGCCTTGGATAGTTGTGGTGGAATTGGGGGCGGAGCTGGCCCCGCTGGAAGGTTTGTATCTTCTTGGACATTCCGGGTATTCGGTATTTCTTCGGGTATCGGAACCCTTAGTGGGGGAGGGACTTGCTGTGAAGCAGATGCTCCGGTTCGCTGCCGTAACCTCACGATTAACTCTGCTTGTTTATTCATAACCGTGGCCTGCCGTTTGGTGAACTCTGCCTGTCGGACAGCATCTTGCTACATCACTTTCATGCTTTCTTGGAGTTGGTGCACCATCTCCTCTAGACTAGCCATACTGTTCTGTTCTGACTAAATTATCGGTATATTTTCCCTCTCTGTAGGTGAAACAGAACCCTGATCCTTACTGTACACAGGTGGGGTAGATAAAGCCCTCTGTACTGACTGTTGAACTGATGCCCTCTGCCTGGCTGTCCTCCGTCTAGTATCCGGGGGTAGAGAGTGGTACACTGGTTGTCCGTCTACCAGATCCTCAGATCGATGGAGCCGACGACCTCTAATCTAGAGTGCTTGGGGAATATCTACCGGGTTGGAAGCAATGGTGCTAAACTACCTAGCAAAAAGATGAATAAATCAATAAATAACCAGACAATTGGACAGCATAACGGCGTAAAATAAACACATACAACGCGTAGTTGGGTATTCATAATACACAGTTGGTAAGCCGAACACACTGTTCCTCGATACTGGTCATTGTTCTCAAATCACCGTTCCCAAAACTGAACTTGATATCCTCAGATAACCGATTTCTAAACAACACTGATACTGGTGCCCTCGGGCCTGATACTCGAACTTGCAAACTGATATGTACGTTCCTTGTAGAGATACACTCTAAAGCACATAGCAGATAAGTGAGAGTCAAAACACCCCTATGGAGAGGTAGGGTTTCCCTGTCCTATTTTGTCAGGAGCTAGGGTTCCACTATGCACGCAGCAGTTTCAAATAACCTATAATCGGGTAAGCAACCTGTCCTAACTTGGAATGGTCACTATGGATCCGAATATGCACTAGGTCGAATGGTCGAAAAAGGGTGCCTCGGTAAAAACCGGGTTTTGTGTTCCCATACTGTCAGAGCCCACAACTGGTCAGCCTTATGGTCATGCCTTGACAAGACAAGCCTCCGGCAAACCATTCAGGAATGGCAGATGGCAAACACGGTGTTCTAGGCGCACCAATGCACATGCAATGCAAAGAGACACATAAATGAAATCAAAATAGGATATCACGAGTTCGAGTCAAGCTCTCTAAATCCCCAGCAGAGTCGCCAGAAACTGTAGACGTCCCCGAACGCCCCGGGAGGACGAGCTCCCGTTCCGTTCGATATTGGGCTCACTACAGCTCAGGACTCTCAAATTATCACGGTTCGTAATCTGAACCAAAGAGTCCAAATCCGGCAAATCATTTTGAGAAAACAGATTTTGAAAGACAGTGCCAAACATGGACTGCTTTGCCAGATACAGAGTCGCCACCTAAATGTTTTTATTTTGGGGTAATTTAGAAAACCCTGACTCGGTGCCAAAGGCCACGTGTCCGTCATCACCAAAGTTGCCTCAGCCGAGAACTTGGGTACGATTGGGGAAGGTCAGCTATGAGCACCCCCTTCGCCGATCTGAAGATCGGCCTCTACTAACCATGATATCCGTTTTTGAAAACGTTATGTGTTCTTATTCCGGTTATTAACTAGAATTACTATGTTATCGCACAGCACAAAAGTATAGACTAGATTGCCTAATTTGGGAATAAGCATTGCATATCCGTTTGTTTTGAAAAATGTTTTGGAATTCGCTACTCGCAAAAACACAGATTTCAATGAGCTATTCCAACTCAGACAAATCCAACCTTCACCTACAGGCATTCAAGCAGTTATATCGCATAAGCAGCTAGCCTCATGGTAATCATGCTATCATGGCAATACTCACACGCATGCAAGGATGCTAAAGCATAAAAGCTTACCTCGTACTCCAAGCCAAAACAGAAACTAGTTAGTAATCACATGCATGATCCTAGTTCATTTTAAAAGGGCTAATGCAATCGCATGCAAGATGCAATCTAGACAAGCTCGGCTAATCTATAATACATGTGAAATGCTACGACTAACACGTATTCAATTTGGAATCGAAATACAAATGCATTAGCATGATGCGCCGAGCCCGGTGCATGCAACACAAATGTAATGAATGCACGCATGCATAGCATAAGGTATGCTAATTTAAATATGCCCTAAGTCTACCATCATAAGCAGGTAAATAAAGGAAGAAAGACGTGGGTTGGAAGACATACACACACTCACGCACACTTATTAACATTGCTCTCATCGGAGGGACCGAATAAATATTACAGTCCGAATAAATAATGCTAAATTAATTACTACAGAATTTCTAATCTAATTAACAAATTAAATGCAAAGAGAAGACGGGCCGCAGCCCCCGCCTCGGGATGCGTGAATGATGCATGCTCGGTCCATTTTGCCCTGAAACCCGTATCATGCCACTGCTGCCTTTGTTAATGCTGCCCTGCTCCTCTGAAAATTGCCAAAGTCTCAGGGTATCTTCAATGAGCACTGCATAACACCACCGGCCAAGTGAAATGAGCACCGGCCATGGTAAAATTCCGTCGGCTTCTGATGAACTTATTGGTCGTTCGCTAATGGCCGGTCGGCACTAAATGTTGCCGGTCGGCAAAAATATCCTACAGAAAACAGTTTTGACAGCAGCAGAGGACAGGTAGTGCGTGGCATAGGATTTCAAGCACATGTAAGCATGGTCATGTTCCCTATCATGTATTGAACTCAGGGGAGCATGGTCCTTGATCCTTGGGCCATCAATTGCGCATGATAGCCTAAGGGACCAAACTTGCCATTCAATGTAAAATGCATGCAACACAAAAATGAGGACCAAGACCCTATCATGTCAAAGTCAAGGGCCTCGATGACCGAGGGTTGAGATGTGTTTCATCACTTGTAGTATGAACACCTCTCACCCTCACACTAGGTTTGACACCCCAAACCAAGCAATGCAATGCATGTTATGCAAACATGGCTCAAAAATGCAACAAGAAGCTAAGATGCAAAACATGTCAAACGTGATGCAATGCAAACTATCATGCAAACAACAAGGTAATGCCACTAGCATGCAACACTACAAGCAATACTACAATGCACACTAGATAGGCAAGTATGTAAAGAGGTGAGCATGCAACAATGCACAAACCATAAGAATACCACAACATGCAATGTCATGAGCATACTACAAGATGCAAATATATGATCCATGGACTTACACTAAGATGGAGGACCCTCAGCCACACCCCAAAACAGTGGCCAAAAGTGATGGAATGATAGGCAAATACTCATGCAAACTTGCATATCAAAGAGCATAAGGCTAAGGCATAAAAGAAGCCTTCTACCACAACTATCATAACCACACATGGTATAAATGAAACAACCAAAAAAACAGATTTTTAATGCATTAAAACACGCCCCAAAACCCTCATGAATGGCAATCCAAGTGACTTAAACATACAAGCATGCACAATGCCCATTTCAAGGCACAAAACTACAACACCTCAAGGCATAAAAGGATGATAAATGTTGTCATACAAGCATGATATAGGGAATGAAATAGCATAAGAAGTGACTCCAAGTCATTTAAACAACCTAACCAAAGCATGCTAATGACTCATTCGCTCAAGGCCAAAATTCTAGAATGCAAAGGAGCTATGTAAAACACGACAAACATGACAAAAACAGTGGCTAACAGACCTAAAGCATGACAAATCATGACCAAAAGCTTCAATAAGCTAAGCCAAATCATGAAGATATACTAGGCTAAACACATGGCACATTTCTAGGCAAGATAAGGAATTACAAAGCAAGTACAAGATGCATGCTAAGGGCTACGAATCAGACCAAAGATAGAGATATAACATGACTAATAGGCACCCAAAAATCTCTGAGATGGGACCAAAAACAACGAAGCATGCATGTTGCCCTTTTAAGCCAAAACAAAAGTAAAAGAAGGACAAAGGGGAGAGGGGTGTCCCTCCCCTACACAAGACTTCAAAATCACTCCATCACCACTAAAAATCCACTGGATTTCAGTGGTGAGAAGACCAACACAACAAAGTAAACAAAGCTTAAAGAAAAGGGAACCAAAATAGGCCAAAAGAGGCCTAAGTGGACGAGTTCGACCCCCAATACCAAAACGCCCTTAATGAAAGATGTTAACCATGAAAATACAGGACTTTTTCATGTTATACACAAAGCCTAAATTAGCATACAAGATAGGTAGAAAACTAGTACAAGATTGGGGAAACTAAAGCAAATGTCTCACCCTTGAAGAAACCTTGATGAACAGATGATCCAGCCACTCTCTACTGATCAAAATCAGTCCAAAACCTCAACAAACAACCCTCAATGCCTCTCAATCTCGGAGTAAGGTGTAATGGTGTGTGTGTTAGTGCAAAAGTAAGGTCAAAATGCACTTTTAGGCTTCCAAACACACCCTAAGGATGAGAGAGAGGGAGATATAGAGAGAGAGAATGATATATCAGATATAGATATAGAAGCTCTGGTTTTTTATTCAAAAGCTCCAAAAAAAACAACCCCTAACAAAGGGAGAGGATGAGTTCTTATATAGGCAAAGGCCAAGATTCTAGGCTTCTCCAAGAAGCTAGATGAAAGGGGCAAAGGGTGCAAAGGGTTCTTGGCTTCTTGGAGAAGCTAATACAGCTGGCCAAGCTTCCCCAAGAAGCTTGGCCAAAGGGTTCAAGCTTCTAGAAGGAAAGGGGGTTTAAAGGTTCACACCAGCCAAAAACTGCACGGGGAGGAGTGATGGTGCATTCCAGCTGGCACAGCTGGCATGCACCATGCCTCAAGGGTGCAAAGGAGTCACACCGGCCAGCGAAAGAGGTCGCCGGCAAAATAAAGTGTGGGCCGGACAAATATAGTGCCGACCGGCCATTAGTTTTAAGAAACCATGGCCGGTGGCACCCATAAACAGCCGGTGATGCTAGGGGAAGGCTGGTGGAATGTGGGGATGGCCAACAAGCCATTCCCCGCCCTTCAAGGCAAAAACACAAGTGTTTGGTGCCAAAACCAAACACGGAACAGTCGAGTCGAGAGATCCTGAGGCAAGGCGCGCAGCCAAGACTTTCGGGAACTCAAAACCAAACACAAACAAAGAGGATCACCGAGTGTTCCAATGGTGACGTCCAAGTCTTGAGGATGGTCAAAAATGGGGCGTCTACAATGGCCATTATGAATTTCTTGTTATGCCCATTTGGGGTGATTAATGCTCTTGCAGCATTTATGGACCTAATGAACTGAATTTTTAAGACTTACCTTGGCGATTTTGTTGTGGTTTTTATTGATGATATCTTGATATATTCAATGAGTAGACTTGAACGTGAATACCACTTGAGAACTATCTTACAAACACTTAGAGAAAATAAATTATTTGCCAAACTAAAGAAATGTAAATTTTGGTTGGATGAAGTTATTTTCTTGGGGCATGTTATCAACAAGGAGGGGATTTTAGTAGACCCACAGAAGATAGAGGCAATTATGAATTGGCTTACTCTAACGAATGTAACAGAAGTCCGCAGTTTCATGGGCCTGGCCGGGTATTACAGACGGTTTGTAAAGGATTTTTCAAAAATAGTTGTACCACTTACCCTACTCACACGCAAAGAATAACCATTTGAGTGGACTAATGAAAGAGCGTCTGCCTTTCAGGGATTGTAGACAAGACTAACCACTGCATCTGTTTTGACATTGCCCTCAGGTATGGAAAACTTTGTGATATATAATGATGCTTCTTATGAAGGTTTGGGCTGTGTACTAATGCAGAATGGAGGGGTGATCGCCTATGCCTCTTGTCAATTGAGACCGCATGGAAAGAACTGCTCGACACATGACTTGGAACTCACCGCAGTGGTGTTTGCCTTGAAATTTTGGTGGCACTACTTGTATGGGGCTAAATGTGAAGTTTACACGAATCACAAAAGTTTAAAGTACTTCTTTACCCAGAAGGAATTGAATATGCGGAAAAGGAGATGACTTGAACTAATAAAGGATTATGATCTTCAAATTCAGTATCATCTCGGGAAAGCCAATACAGTTGCTGATGCCTTGAGCAGAAAATTGACAAGGAATCTAGCTTGCTTACTTATTGAACAAAGGAAATTTTACTAGAATTTGAGAGAATCGAGATTGAAGTCGTGTTGTACAAACAAGCTAGGTTGGTAGCTGCCATTTCAACGGAACCAGGAATAATTAATGAAGTTAAGTAAAGGAAAAAAGAGGATGAGTTCCTCAAGAAAATAATTGATGAATTTGAGGCAAATCTGAAACCAAAATTTAGCATTGATGGTGAAGTGTTGAGATTTCAAAACTGAATGTGTGTCCCAAACATTTCGGAACTAAAAAAAAGAATTCTTGATGAAGCTCACAAGTTGGTATTTGCTATGCACCCGAGTAACAACAAAATGTATCGGGACTTAAGGCAAAGTTATTGGTGGCCCAAAATGAAGAAAGAAATTGCAGAATATGTGTCCAAGTGCCTTCAATGTCAGCAAGTTAAAGCAAAACACCAGAAACCAAGCGGCCTACTCCAACCTCTCCCTATTCCATAATGGAAGTGGGAGCATGTGACCATGGATTTTGTTGTTGGCCTACCTCGAACTCCTACAGGTATAGATTCTATTTGGGTTAGAGTTGATAGACTGACTAAATATGTACATTTTCTACCTGTTAGAACTGCATTTGATGCTTATAGACTAGCTACTATATATGTTGATGAAATTGTTTGCCTACATGGAGTTCCGGTGTCCATTGTCTTGGATAGAGATCCAAAATTTGTATCTAGATTGTGGAAAAGTTTGCAAAGAGCTATGGGAACATAATTGAGATTCAGTACTGTATTCCATCCACAAACAGAGGGGCAATCAGAACGGACCATACAGACCTTGGAAGATATGCTCAGAAGGTGTGCATTAGATTTTCAAGGGAGTTGGGAGGATTATTTGCCATTAGTAGAGTTTGCATACAATAAGAGCTTCCACTCCAACATCGGTATGCACCATACGAAGCTTTGTACGGTAGAAAGTGTAGATCACCAATTTGTTGGACAGAGATTGAAGATAGGGCTTTACTTGGGCCTGAAATTGTGCACGATACTTCTAAGAAAATTAAAATCATTCAACAAAGGCTCAAAACAGCACAGAATCGACAAAAGAATTATGCGGATGTTTGAAGAAGACCTCTTCAGTATGAGGTTGGCGACTATGTGCTTATTCGTGTGATTTTGATGAAGGGCCAGTTGAGGTTCGGTAAGAAAGGAAAATTGTCCCCCTGCTATATTGGGTCGTTTCAAATTCTGGAAAGGCTTGGTCCAGTTGCTTATAAGGTTGCTTTACCGTCGGGATTCGAACAAATGCATAATGTGTTTCATGTATCGATACTAAGGGGTTATCTTCGAGATCCATTTCATGTGATTGATTACCATCGGATAGCTCTCGGTGAAAATATGGAATACGAAGAATGGCCAGAACGAATCATTGACCGACAAGTGAAAAAAATAAGAAATAAATCCATCCCAATGGTAAAGGTAGAGTGGAAAGAACACTATGGGAAGGACGCTACATGGGAAAAAGAGGATGAGATGCGAATACGCTATCTACACATGTTTCCGAACGGAGGTAAAATAAGTTTGGAGGACCAAACTTTCTAAAGGGGGGAAGATTGTGATAACCCTGTCTTGTGTTAACTTAATTAATCATGATTATGTTGTGAATATGTGATTAATTTGAATTCGGGTGTTAATTGCATGATTATATGTGATTTTGGCCTTATATATGTTCATCGTAGGAAGATCTGTTCAACTTACTGTTGTAAACTGAAAATTGAAAGCCTTATCGGTCACAGAAAATGAAATTGACTATGCCATTGTGATTAGCGTAATGTTTAGATCCTACGGTGAAATTCAATTAAAAATTGATTCGGAACAAATTAATTAGTTTAAATTGTATTAATTAAGAACCATTGATTAGTTCTAATTAAGTGTGATTAGGGAAAGCCTATATAAATGAGCTAAGTATGCTTAAGCTCATATTTTTTTGAGCTCAAATTAGATTCTACACTCTAGAGAGAGAGGGTGAACCGAATTTAGAGAGAGAGAGAGGAGCCATTCTTGAAGATTTTGCAAGAGAACTCAAGTTTTGGAAGGCTAGGCTCTAGAGCTAGTTAAAATTGTGAAGATTGAAGCTCCTAGGTGAGTAATTGAGCATAAATTCATGAGTTTGAGTTTGTAATTTTGTTAATTCAAGTTATATGGTAATCAAGAACAAGAATTAAGTTGAATTTGAAGTCATTATGAACATACATGTAAAACATTGCCATGAATTTGTATATTTGAGCATGAAACATGTGATCCATGTTGAATTTTGATTAAGATTCATGCTTTTGATCATCTTTTGCATCACTTAAGTTGAGAATGGAACTTATATTCCACATGCAAGCACAATTCATGGAGGTATAAGTTTTGGTTGCATGAATTTGAAGTATTGGAAATAAGTTTGGTATAAATTGAGTATGCATGTAATTAATTCATGGGAATTGAGCTTCATAATGTTGTAAATTTTGTATTTGTATCATGTTAGAAGATGTACAAGTGAATTATGAGTCATAACAAGCAAGTTACATAAATTGGAATGCAAATTTGAAGCTCAAATAAAGTTTTGGAAAACCTATAATTCGACTTGTCCGCTCAAGCTAGGAAAGCCTCGCTCGAGCGTGAATTTGTAGCTCCTAGAAGTTTTGTAGAGATTGCACAGTGGCTTGAGCGCCCGAATCTGCGCTCGAGCGTACCTTACTTTGCATGACTCCTCGCTCGAGCATCAATAGACTCGCTCAAGCGTAAATTACAAGCAACCAGAACTTTTGTAGACCAAAGGGGTGCCCTCGAGCAACCAAATCTACACTCGAGCGGAGAGCCCTATTTCAGAAATTTTGAAAAGGTGTTTTATGATTTGTTTTCCGTTCTCTTTCATTTCTAAGCACTCTTAGACATGCATTAAGCATTGTAAATGGACTAAGAATATAAGAAAGAGGCCTAAGAGGAATAAATAAATTAATGAGCGGATTGAATCGCTTGTGACCTAATGTGTTATGAAATGTGTAAGGTCAAGTGCAAGGACAAATCATCTAGCAGATCACTGTGAGTAATATCTAAATGAAGATATGTTCAAGTACATTATTTTCCACGTTACTTCTGTATGAGCCTTATGGATCTGTATTTTGAATTATGAATGAATAGTCTAAATGTCAGTCTTTTGCATAAGACTAATTGAATACAAATGTGATTATGATCATGGGTATGACACACACATGAATGCGAACATGGAAAAGAATGATTAGGCCAAAGGCCATTTCACATGAATGATTGGGCCAAAGGCCGTTTCACATGAATGATTGGGCTGAAGGCCGTTTCACAAGAATGAATTGGGCCCAAGGTCGTTGGATAAGAATGAATTGGGCCCGAGGCCGTTTGATATATTTGGGCCTGAGGCCATTTGATGTACTAGATGGAAACTTAAATGGGCCTATGGTCGGTTGATATGTTTGCTACAAATTTCATTCATGTAACTCCTTTATTTTGATATTATTCACTGGGAAATCACTCACTCTCATTTATATGTGTGTAGGTGAGCAAAGAGATGTTCAATCCCAACCTCAGTGAAAAGACATGAGAGAAGTCATGTTTTTGTAGAGTCAGCCCGAACATTTCATGCATGAGCCTTGTTTTGTTTCTTTTGTTTTCTCTTTGACATGAATGATTGGGCCAAAGGCCGTTTCACATGAATGATTGGGCTGAAGGCCGTTTCACAATAATGAATTGGGCCCGAGGTCGTTGGATAAGAATGAATTGGGCCCGAGGCCGTTTGATATATTTGGGCCTGAGGCCATTTGATGTACTAGATGGAAACTTAAATGGGCCTATGGTCGGTTGATATGTTTGCTACAAATTTCATTCATGTAACTCCTTTATTTTGATATTATTCACTGGGAAATCACTCACTCTCATTTATATGTGTGTAGGTGAGCAAAGAGATGTTCAATCCCAACCTCAGTGAAAAGACATGAGAGAAGTCATGTTTTTGTAGAGTCAGCCCGAACATTTCATGCATGAGCCTTGTTTTGTTTCTTTTGTTTTCTCTTTGTTACCTTGGTGAATATATTGGATCACCATGTACATAAGCTTTTTGTTTGGCTGACTGTATGTTTGAAAGTTCTTGGACATATAAGCAATTAATTTTGTCTATATGTATGAGTTATTATGGAATGTTTGTTTGACCATGTAAGCACAGCTCATTGGATAAAATTTTTGAGTCTGCTTACGTTCGGCCCCATTATTGTTATAAAATATGTTTGATTTCTATTTAAGGCCACAGGTAATCCCATAATTACTAGTCAGTTATGACCTTAATCTATAGGGACATGTTCGGGTCATGACACGAGCATTGTGCTTTTATTGCACATGTCGGCTGCACGTGCAGTGAGGGGCTTCCACACATGCGGAAAACAAGGAGAAAATCTTTTAATTTCTAATAACCTCTTCAACCCTCTGAACCTATTTATGAGCATGTTTAGACCCTCCGGAATGTCTCGATATAAACAAAAAACGAACGAACCGTAAAATGATTAAATAAAGGAAAAGGCTAAGAAATAAATGAATTGTTTATTGAATTTATATGTGTTATGTTGTGTAGGTCACCTGCCAGAAGGACCACCGCACCGCCAATATCACTGTGAGTATTACGTTTGGTTAAATATGTTCTTAATTATTATTTTGAAAACAATATGAAAGTTGTATATATAGATTTCTGAAATAGCCTTATGTTATGCTATGACTAAGTCTCGATGAATTCTTTACGAATGCAATGGAATGCTTTACAAATAGTATATGAAAAAATGATAAATAAATGATATGTGGACCCGAGGTCGTTCTGTTTACGATGTTATGTAATATGTTGGGCTTGAGGCCGTTTTGTTATATGTGGGCCTGAGACCGTTTTGCTATTTTGTTAGATGTGGGCCCGAGATCGTTTTGCATATTGCACCCGAGGTTGTT
This sequence comes from Camellia sinensis, assembly GCF_004153795.1. Classification (NCBI taxonomy): domain Eukaryota; kingdom Viridiplantae; phylum Streptophyta; class Magnoliopsida; order Ericales; family Theaceae; genus Camellia; species Camellia sinensis. The sequence goes on from NW_021026314.1 coordinate 2,389,204, forward strand.
TTGTATATTTGGGCCCAAGGCCGTTTTGCGTAATTAGACCTGAGGTCATTCCATAACATGTTAGACACAAGATCGATTGTCAAATTTGAATACAAAGAAAACTATGGATCATTTTTACTTCCGAAAACTTATTGTTTTACGTTAAATAGTTGCTCTGATTCAGACTCATTTATTAATCCTTTGTATCATTATTACTCATTGAGCTTTGCTCACTATGAAGAGCCTGTCATGTTGTCTACTTTTTTGAAAATTCCAATTTTACCCTCTCAAATCTACTATATTTTTTAAAAGTTATGAAGAGTCTTACATAAACAAACCATCTCTTTATTTTTGGAGTTGAACATTCAAAAATGATATATTTGCTTCCAAGAGTCCTATATAAATATAAAAAACAGTCTGGCTTCTTATAAATAAATATTAAAAAAAGGTGTCTCCCTATTTTTTACATTGACGATGATTAGGGAACAAAACTAATTACTCTTTCTTATCTCCTGTGTCTGCTTCAATACTGATATACATAATATCTACAATTGTCCATCATGGATCAAATCACTGTGAATAATTTTGGTTGAATCTTAAAGTCGTATGCATTCATTCGAATATAGACAGAAGAAAGCGCATGCGTTTTCAAAATACGTATGCATTCATTCGAATATAGACAGAAGAAAGCGCATGCGTTTTCAAAATAGAGATATGTGTTGCATCTCAAAAATTTGCAAGTCATCTACTTTCTTTCTGTTTAAATTATATTTTATGAACTATAATATTTTATATGGTAATTTAATAACCAAGGTGTAATGTCAAAATTCTAAATAAGAACCACTTTCATTAGTTTTATTTTTAAATTTTTTTTTTTAGTTTTTAATTTTTTATATTTTCTTAGTTTTGGTGATTAAAGATACTAGAATTTTTTCGTATTTTATATTTAAATTATACTTTTACATAAAAATCTAATATCTAATAATCTAAATAGAATATATTAATAAAAAAAATCTATGAATTCAAACATATACTGATTTATTATTATTATATATATGTATATTGTTATTATTATTATATAATTTTAATAAAAAAAATTCCAAAAACAATACACAACAAATTATTTTCTAAGTGTATGTAGATAAATATAATAGTAAAATTTAAAAAACTAAAAAGTATTAAACTAACTGAATCTAAAAAGAAAATAAAAAGAGTTATTAAAAAAAAACAATGTCAAAGACCAAAAAAAAATTGAAAATAAAAGTTTGAAAAAATAAACCTGACCAAACACTATAAACTTCTCTTCTTCTTCTTCTTCTTTTTTTTTTTAATATTTCTTCATTAATCTCTAACTTTACACAATTTTTTTTTCAATTTTTATGTGAATTTAATAATCTAATGAAAAAATGGTGCATACACACAAAAATGTAACAGTAAACATCTACATTTTTACCAACTATTTAATTATGAATAATTAACTTCTCATTGTAACCTGTATTATATTATTACAAAATATTTCATATATTACTTTGAGATATCTTATATATGTCAATGTTTACATATATATAAATGTAAATTTGTATATGTTACTGCATTCATACATTTTCAATCTGTAATGCGATATTACCATCAGATAATTTAATTTTCTAACATGTATCACTTTAATGATATAGTTATATTTGTTAGTAAAAACTACGAAATTGTATATTGTTCTAATATCAACTTATGTTCAATGCATATATACATATATACGTACATGTTATACAAAAAAGTGTCCACAACAAACAATTTCAATAACAAACAAAGACTTTACAAAACACCTCAATCGCGACGATGATTGTACATTTTTTCCCCTCGTAGAAAAAATCATATTATTGAGGGAAAATAAATTTTAAAATTCATAATAATATGATACCGTCTCAAACTCTTATTCATCAAAATATTTTTATTACAAAGGGATATAATGGTGAGTAAGAAGAAAAATAAGATGTTGAAACAAAAACTACAGAAGATTTATTGCAACATGCTCTTCAAGCAAAGTCAAACGAGATGAAGCAAGAATTGTTTTATCTGCTATGAAGTTCAAAAAAATAGTGTACCCATGTACACATTTTAGTCAAGTTACAAGGAAAAAATCAAATGATGCCCAAATATTATCGCATCAACTCAATGAATCAAAAAGTAAGTACATCAAATAAAAAAGTTTCGAACAATTGTTATTATATGCTGATTACTTACAGATGCTATAATAAATTATGTAACTTGACAGTTTCATGAAAGTGACCCTGCAAACACTTATAAGCATGGATCTATAAATATCGTGAAAAAAATTATTAAATTCCTATATCGATCGAAATATCAAGATACAATATCATTCCATTTTCTTAAAAAAACTGTTTCACATTCTCTACATAAATGAAAATATACGAATGACTAATATTATATTTTTCATCATGTAAGATATTCGTGGCACAAGAAACGAAACTCAACAACTCTTGATATATAAAAATACATTACATATTGATATTAATGTATTTTTACACCAATAGTATCCAAATAATATGCAATAGTGTGTTCAGTGAATTTGTATTATGAGATGAACTATTAAAAAAAATTGTGCAATTATGCAATTAATTTCATACATTCAATTATATTACAAGTGAGGATTATGAAAAATTGAAGTGGAAAGTTGATAGAAAAATATTTGTATAATAATATATATTTAAAAGACATGCTTATTGTTTATTGTTTATTGTTGAATATAAGATTGTGATATCAACAATCTACCTATAAATTAATGTTTATGTTTATAAAATTTCTCATTTATCGTTTAAATTCTTTAGTCAAGTATGTATTCATTTGTTGCTTAGTTGTATTCTGGATACAGAACAATTTACCTATACAAATCTCCATATTTTGTATACATATCATATACAATTTAAGATATATGCATAATTACAATACTAACATTTGATGAAAAATCTCATACCACGTGCGACGCACGTGCCCAATCACTGGTGATATTAAAATGACGAATACATCAGTCTAATGTGATGACCCAATTTTGTGTTATAATGCTAAACTTAATTATACTTGTGATTGTGTGCTTAATATGATTTTTGGATGCTAGGTGTGTGATTAAGTATGTTTTTGAATTTATATATGTTCACTGTAGAGAAATCTATTGTACTATCGGTTATATTTTGAAATTAAGGGCCGTAGAAGCAACAAAAATCAAAATTGATTATATCATTGTGATTAGCATAATTTTTAGAGTCTGTGGTATGAAGTTTGATTAAAAATCGATTTGGATCAAAATAATTAGATTAAATTAAATAATTGAGCATTGGTTAATTAGACTAATCCTTAGTTAATTAGATTAAGCTAATCACCACTATATATATAATTAGTGCTTAGGCTCAAGACATTGAGCTCATTTTCATTACTTGGCTAAATTTATATACTATAGAGAGAAAAAAGTGAGAATTAGAGAGAGATGTAGCTTGTTCTTGAAGAATTGAACTCAAGCTTGGAAAATTCAAGAGCTATATTCAAAAATTAACTAGGATTGAAGGAATTGAAGGCTCTAAGTAAGTGATTGAGCTTTGATTCATACGTTTAAGTTCATAATAATGTGAATCCAAAACTAATAAATGACTAAGAACAAGAATTAAGTTGAATATGTGGAATTTGAAGTTAATAGACGCATGCGTGTAAGAGTTTGCCATGCTTTTCGCATATTTGAGCATAAAGCATGTTAATCATGTTGAATTGAGGGTTGATTGACACATGCATGTAAAAATTATCATGTATTGAAGTCTAATTCTAAGTCTTGAAGCTTACATATGCAAGATATAAAAACATGGGTGTTGGTTACATGTAGTTCAAAGTTTGAATTTGGTTGAATTCATGAAATTTTGAATCATGGGTTAAAATTAGCTTCAAATATAGATGATCAAGAATGTTCTTGCATATTGAGTGAATCATGCATGAATTGGACCCTTGAAAGTGTGTTTGAAGCTCAAACAAAATTTTGAAAATTCTAGAATTTGACCTCACTGCTCAAGCGAAGAAGTTACCAGTCAAGCGTAGAATGCAAGCAACTAGTACTTTTGCAGATATTAAAGTTTGGCTCGAGCGACAAAAGTATCGCTCGAGCGACCACTCACATTTTATAGCATTGGCTCGAGCAACCAAAATTGTACTCGTACGTAAAAATGAGGCATCCAGTACTTTTGCAGACCAAGGGGTCCGCTCGAGCGACCAATATTGCGCTCAAGCGAAGTGCCCTGTTTCAAGAAATTTTGAAAAGTTATGTTATGTTCCAATTTTCATTCTCCTTCATTTCTGAGCATTCTTAGGCATATATTGAGCATTCCAAATGAATTAAAGAACATGAAAGAAGCCTAAGAAAATTAAGCAAACTAAAGAACGGATTGAGTTGCCTATGTTGTGAATTATGTAGGGTCAATTGCAAGGACAAACCAAGCATCTGAACACTGTGAGTAATATCTTAGTAAATATATTTTTGTATATGTATTATTTTCTAAATGTTACCTATGTGGTAAGTTTCTGAACTTATGAATTTGTACTATGAATAGCATTCTATCTATTTGATTTATAATAGAATCTGTAAACTGACTGATATATGAATATAAAATGGGCCTAAGATCGCTTGGTATATTTGACAAGGATACGGATTGGGCCTAAGGCCATTTGGAATGTTTAACAAGATAGACTAAAGGTCATCGTATATATGAATTGGACCGAAATTCATTTTGTATGATTGTTAAATGGACCAAAGGTTGTTTTGAATAAGGAATTGTTTGGACAAAAGGTCGTTTTGAATATGAATACGGATGTGATCATGATCATGAATATTAGAATGTTGGACCCAATTTCGTTTTTCCCCGTTGATATGCTTTGAGCATAATGGAATGGACCCGAGATCATTTTGCTTTGATAATAATTTATATGCATTACATATGAGATTGGACTACTTATTTGAGAATATCATTCATACAACCTCTTCACTCTGGTATTATTCACTGGGCTTGTCACGACCCAAACCCACCCTGATAGGTTTAGCATCATGACCAGCCAGCAATCATAGATTACCTACGGCCTCCAGAAACAAAATACATTACATATAAAGTACGGGGCTTAGAGGAAGTATAACATAACATAAAAATTATCCATTGAGCCATGCGTATATGAAAAAAGTTTGCGTTAAAATCATACAACCATTCTATAGATAAGTGCATACATCACAAAAGCTTTAAAACAACATCCAGTCCATAATTTCCAAACTTAACATGTCATACATACACAAAAACCCCTTATGTCAAAATCAAACTAAGAGCTTATAATAAAAAAAATAAAAAAAGGGGTTTGGACTTGTTTGGCTCCACACGAGTCCAAATTGGCTCCTTCTCGGGAGCTCCACAAAATGATGACCACTGGGTAATTCCGAGGCAACTTCTATTCATAATGCTCATCTTGCTTACCTCGATATATATATACATAAATAGTAAGCTAATGCCTAATGAGTAATAACAGAATAAAGAGGCTGTATGAATGAACTTCAATGCCATCATGAACATCAGTTTCACATTTCTAGTCAATCTTGTCATTAATAACCATTTAATTCAATTCATGCGGCACATCTAGTAGAGTAACCATGTATCATTAACAATGGGACCTCCAAGGTCAATCAATATTCAATATTCAATGTGACCATGAAGGTCTAACATCAGAGATCTCTGTCTAACATCAGAGATCTCTATGTTTCAACTATCCAATGACCCACAGTATTGTTTCCCCCGGGCGAGGGTGTGGACACCCCATTTTTGACACCTTTCAAACCCTGCACCCTTTTTGCCTCATTTTCGGACCAAGTCTTAGTCCTTCAAGCCTGCAGCTTCTGGTGGCCTACCAGTTACCCTTTGAGGCTACCGGCCATCACTTTTAGGATGTCGGCCACTGATGTGGCTTGCCGGCCACCAGTGATGACCGGTCGCTCACCACTGATGGCCGACCACCAGTATATTTTGCAGATATTTTATGCCAACTGTGCCAGCTGTTTGCACAGATGCATGCATCTATCCCCACGTGTAAGGCTGGATCTCCTTGAGGGAATTTCATGTTTTCTATATATAGGAGCCCCCTCTCTCATGTTTTAAGGTTAGAAAATTTTGAGATCAAAAATTTTCCTCTTTTTACCAAATCTCTACACTTTTGCCTACAAATCGTCAATCTTTGCCTATACACCCTTAACCAAATCTTCTCATCTTTGAGCTAAGGTATTCTTGGGCTTGGTTTCAACTCTTGAGGGTGTTGTTTGCTTGGTTTTGTTGCTTGAACTACTTTTTCTCTTCAAGAGGTATAAGGCTTTACCTGTTTACTTGCTTTCTCTACTATTTTTCCTACTGTTTTTCCATTGTTTTCGGCTATCAAAAATCTGTGTTTTTTGGGATGAAGCTTGGGTGTAAGGCCAGTAAGGGTTGAGGGGTTGATAGCCCTTCTTTATACCTTGTTTTAAAGGCCTTTGCCCTTGTGTTTCCCACCCTTTTACTATCTTTTTCCAAGCTTTTAAACACTGATTTTCAAAGCTTTTTCAGTGGCCAAAATCATGTTTTGAAGTCCAAAATTGACGGGGTTAGCCTCCCCTTTTTGTGTCTTGCTTACTAGCCTAGCTTGTGCCATGTTTTAGCATATTAATCTTGCTATTTTTAACTCAATTCAAGCATGTTTTAAGGCATATTTTTGACTGTTTAAGCACTGTTTTGGGCTATTAGTTGCATTTGAGCTTTGTTTTGCATGCTTGTAGTGTAATTGTCCTCAAGAGCTTGGTGTTCTAGGCCTTAGACACCTTCTCATTTGAGTTGATAGCATTTATTTATGCTTTTCTCACTCATTTTCAGCACTAATAATCTCTGCAACATCCCTCCTTTCTTGGCCTTTTGTTTTGCTTTGAAAATGGTTCAAACAATTTGTTTGTTCAAAGCATGAGATTGATATGTCAAACCTAATGGTTTAAGCCCTTAGGGGGTTCATTACTAATGGTATGATGTCTCTTTCATGCCTAAAACAACTTTTGGTTTGAGTCTTCTTTCCATTAGAGGACTTAATCTAACCCATTGAACTTAATTGATTAAAGGATGGTTGGTAATTTAAAATTGAGTAACTAAAATTGAGGCCAAAAAATGGTGCAAGATAATAACTTTGTTACGTTCAATCGGACGTTAATTGAACACATGGATGTTTGAACCATTTCTCTCTCTACAATTCTCTCTCTCTCTCTCTCTCTCTCTCTCTCTCTCTCTCTTTACCAAATCTCTACACTTTTGCATACAAATCTTCAACCTTTGCCTATACACCCTTAACCAAATCTTCTCATCTTTGAGCTGAGGTATTCATGGGCTTGTTTTGAGTTCTTGAGGGTGTTGTTTGCTTGGTTTTGTTGCTTGAATTGCTTATTCTCTTCAAGAGATATAAGGCTTTACCTATTTGCTAGCTTTCTCTACTATTTGTCCTACTTTTTTTCCATTGTTTTTGGCTATCAAAACTCTATGTTTTTTGGGATGAAGCTTGGGTTTAAGGCCATTGAGGGTTGAGGGGTTGATAGCCCTTCTTTATACCTTGTTTTGGAGGCCTTTGCCCTTGTGTTTCCCACTTATTTGCTACCTTTTTCCAAGCTTTTAAACACTGATTTTCAAAGCTTTTTTAGTGGCCAAAATCATGTTTTGAAGTCCAAAATTGAAGGGGTTAGCCTCTCCTCCTTGTGTCTTGCTTACTAGCCTAGCTTGTGCCATGTTTTAACATTGTAATCTTGCTATTTTTAACTCAATTCCATCATGTTTTAAGGCATATTTTAGATTCTTTTAGCACTGTTTTGGGCTGTTAGGTTCATTTGAGCTTTGTTTTGCATGCTTATAGTGTAATTGTCCTCATGAGTTTGGTGTTCTAGGCCTTAGACATCCTCTCCTTTGAGTTGATAGCATTTATTTATGCTTTTCTCACTCATTTTCTGCATTAACAATCTCTGCAACCTCCCTTCTTTCTTGGCTTTCTGTTTTGCTTTGAAAGTGGTTCAAACAATTTCACTACTACAAAAATAGTTAAAGATCACACTTTGACAAAAAAAAAGATCTCACTTTTATTGGAAGTGTGATAAAAAAAATTAGATTGATATTTTAATCACACTTAATTTGATTGAGTGTGATAATATTTATTTTTTATGTCACTTTTCAATTAAGTGTGATTATATATATATATATATTTTTTTTTAATCACACCTTCTAATTAAAGTGTGATTATATATACACTAATAATTTTTAATCACACTTTTTAAACAAGTGTGATTATATATATATTTTTTAATCACACAATCTAATTAAAGTGTGATTATTTATATATTTTTTAATCACACATTCTAATTAAAGTGTGATTATATAAACACTACTACTTTTTAATCACACTTTTTAAGTAATTGTGATTATATATATATTTTTTAATCACACAATCTAATTAAAGTGTGATTATTTATATATTTTTTAATCACACCTTCTTCAAGCTCGCCATCAATCTCTTGAACAGCAAGGATGTCGATGAGGCATTTCGGGTCAATCAGTGGTCTTATACTGTTTTCTGGAAGATCAGTTGCCAAAACCATATGTATGTTTTCGCTCAATATTTTTGTTTCCTCATCTACTATGTGAATATGAATCACTACAACAAAACTGGGTTTTTACGGCTTCACATCAACGACATATAGTAAATACAAGCCGTGGTTTCTCACTTTTACAATTTTTTTTTTTTTTGCATGTCGTAAATAATTTTTCAACCACGACATGTCTATTGTGTAGGTCGTGAATACTAATAACAATGACTTTTTTAAGGCATGCAATGTTAGCTGTAAATAATAAAACTTTTTATAACATGCATATGGCATGCCGTTAATAAATTAACTATAAAAATATTGAACATTTCACGACGCACAAAAAGTCTGTCGTTAAAAATTACACTTTCCACGACGTACAAAAGCCAGCCGTTTAAAATATTATGCTTTCCACGACACGCAATTGCTGTCGTGAAAGGTATGATCAGGAAAAAAATAATAATAATACAAAAATGTTTCAGGCCCCATTTTCCCCCACCTCCTTTGACCCCCTCTCTCTCTCTCATTAGTTACATTTTTTTTTCCTGCTCCTCCAATCACCATCCGCCACGTGTGTATGGAGTGATAGAGGTGGTGATTGGAGGAGGTCTCTATCATGGCTCATAATAATAATAGAATAAAGGTTGAGACCCCCTTGATCCCGTTTAATTTTGATTGGTCCAACTTTTTTTTTTTTTTCTTCTCACCCAATCCCCAACCTCCATGGGTGTGAGGGAGCTGTGGGGGTGAGTGTTCTAAGGGGGTCTAAATCAATGCCCATAATAATAATAGTACCAAAATAAAAATTTTAAGCGCTAAAATGAAAAATTTAGCGGCAAATTAACCCCCCAAAAAAATAAAAAATCCAAAACAACACCAGCACTATCAAAATTAAAAGAAATAAAGATGAAGAGACACATATGGAGAATAGCATAACCATTTTCTCCATCATCGACTGAAGTTCGTCGGCGACCAGTGCTTCCGTCGGCTACTATTACTTCCATCGGCCGCCTTTTTTTCCATTGTCAGGTATGTAATTACATCATTCTTTGTATCGCAATGTCTCTTCTCAGTCCTCTTTGTCCAAATTTGAGGCAATTCGTGATGAGGCATAAGGAAATTGAAGCCAATGCCTCAACACTTTGAAGCTATTTTCTGAATCTTTGAAACTATTTTCTGAATCTTTGAAGCTTTTTTTTTTGGGGGTGAATGAATCTTTGAAGCTATCTAATATCTATCTATGTTTTTCTCGCATAGCCCTAAAGTTGTTCGACATCAATCGGTTTAGGGTAAACAGAAGTTGCGCCTTTTATTCTTGAACAGAGCTTCGATTCTTCTTCTTCTTCAGCATAGCTTCGACTTGCAGCTCTAACAGGTTAGTTTCGACGTTTCTTCTTCTTCTTCTTCTTCTTCTTCTTCTTCTTCTTCTTCTTCTTCTTCTTCTTGTAATTTGAAAATACTGCTACAAAGTTTAGTTTTCATTATTTATTTATTTATTATTGTCATTATTGAGTGCAAGCATGTGTTGTTGATGAATTTCACTTATCTTTCTCCATTTTTCTAGTTTTGTTTTTTAATCTAACATTGTGGTATGAATTACTTTTGACAAATTTGGTTAGATTTGTTAAGTTGATCCCAGTCCTCCTAAGGAAGATGGCTCAGAAGAATGCCCTTGTTCAGAAATTTCCTAGTATTGAAATTCTTGGCTGCACAACCGTGATTTGTTCTCAGCTTCATTCTTCATCTCAATTGATGAAATGTAGGGAAGCTAGTTACAAGGGTTTTGATTTTTCTGAATTTTCTTTTTCAATTTTGTGGCTGAGAATCTGTAATCTAGTGATGAATTATGTATTAAGGGGAGCTAGTTACAAGGGTTTTGATTTTCGTGGATAATTTGTAAATCTGATGATGAATTGTCTGTTTACTTTGTCATATTCTATTGAGAATTTGCCATATTTACTTCACAAAAGATTATTCTCGTAATTTTCTACAATCCTCAGCAATCAAAATAGCATTGATTATTTTTATTATTATTATTACTTTTGAAATGAAATATAAAGTGCTTTAGTAGATGTTTAATATGACAATGGATTTTGATGAGAGGTACTTCCATGGGAAACCACAAAATAGCTTCCACAAAGCAGTGAATACCCCTGATGTGGCTGTTTTTCCATGGTTAGATTGGGCTTTTTTTAACTTGGAAACTATAATTTTGTTTATTTTTATAATTTGGCACTTGTATTTATTTTCGTTATTTTCCATTTTTGTTGTGTTGGTCCCAGTTTACACCATGAGCTCATGCATTCAAAAGAAACGCGACATTTTATTTGTTCACTGAATGCTCTTAATTGATATGTTGCTTCTATTTTCATCTACTCTTGAGAAAATCTATGTATGATGCAGTTCCTATTTTAGCTATTGATAGTGGACATAGATTTGACTTGTGTCTTGAATTTGTTCATTATTGATTCATAGGCTATTACTTCAACATTTCATGATATCCATGGAATTTTCATTTAACTTGAAATAACACATGCAGTCCTTGGTGTTAGCTTGGTTGTTATCACAAATATGAGATACGGGATAAGACTGTCTATTGTAAAGATGGTTCATCAAGCTATTTTTTAGTAGTCCTTTTCTCCATTTTTTTGTGGTCTGCTCAGTAGTACATTGTGTAGTGTATCCTAGTTTTCTCTCCAAAATGCACCTTAACTGTAGTTTGTGCAAGTAGGAATGCAGAGGAAGTGTCCAAGATAGTCAAATCTTGTAACAAGTATAAGGTCTGAGCTCCTTGCTTTTGAGGGTTGTCTGATTTTTCTCTTTTTCTTTCAATTGTTTTTTTATTGTTTTTCAGTTGCTAATATATAATGTGAATGGGTAACTCTTCTTTTACGCATTTGAGTTTTGGGCTATTGGATTGTTCAAACTGATAATTGTTTGTATCCATTCATTAGGCATGAAAATCCAAATTTGAAATGCAGAAAAGAACCAAATATAATGGTTGTTTTTATTTAACATATACCTATTCACTATAAATAATTTTGACAACTGGCTTATTTATTTGAACTTTTCTTTTATTTTTTTTATAATTTATTTTCTGGTTTAATTTGATGAGCAGGTCCCTATGGTGGAGCCACATCACTCTGAGGGTCATAAATTATCACCTCATGGAGGTGTTTGCATTGCCATGAATTTGATGAAAGTATGAGCCTGTTTCTTGTTATAAATCACGCCACATGATTTTAAGGCCCCTTTTGTCAGTAAAATTTAGTTTATTGACATTCATTAATAACTTGATTTTGTTTTATATATCAACCATACATTTTGGTGCTTTCTAATGCATTATAATCTCAACATAGGGTTCGCATATGTTTGTTTTATAATGGAGATTATTTTGAATACTTTTCTTAGGTCTATTTTGGCCCTTTGGTGATATAATGTGTAGTTCATGTCACTTATGTTTCACTAGGTGCAGGGACCCCATTTGTAGATTTTGGCTCAATCAATAAGTCCTACTTGTTTCATGTTAGTGGTGAAGCTTGTGCATGCTCACCTTATTGCTTTACTTCGGATCTGTGCGGTCGTCTCTGATTGAATGCCTTGGGAGTGGAGACTTTCTACTAGTTTCCTTTCTGGTGAGCCTCTCTACCTCTCTCTCTCTCTCTACTTTATTTTATTATTTTTTTTTGCAATTTTTGAGTTATATAAATTGTGATATCTTCTGTTAATGGAACCAAAATGGCTCTCTCTCTCTCTCTCTACTCTAGTTTTTTTTTTTTTTTCAATTTTTGAGTTATATAAATTGTGATATCTTCTGTTAATGGAACCAAAATGCGTTCTCTGTATTGTCTACAAACATTTTTTTTGAACTTTCCTTCAAATTTTTTATTTTATAGGATCTTTTATTCCAAAAATCCTAAATAAGATGATCCAAAATCTCAAAATGAGCAATTTGTTAAATGGGATTTGTATTTGAGATGATACTATCATCATTGCTCTGCCAATTTTTTAAGTACCCATTCTAATTTATTCTAAACTTTGAGTAGGGTTAACTGGACATAAAAATAAAAAGGGCATTCAATATTTGGTGTTATGAGCTCACATCGACAACTAAGGTGTTCAATTATTTTTTTGAGGGATAAAAATGGCATTCTAATCAGCTCAAGATGTTGATTTTTTTTTTTTTTTCGAAGGGGACAATTGATAATCCAAGCAACTCAAGGTATTCAAAAATTTCTTTTAAGGATGAAAAATATAGAAAATACATCCATTAAATGTATGAAAAAGAAAAAAGTTGAAAATGAATACCTTCTCATATGTGTGGTGCCGCCTGTCTACAAATATCATGCCATTTGTGTGTCTTTTGAGTTCTTATGTGATAATTGAATGTTCCAAATCCACAAAACAATAAATAAAATAAATCAAACACAGAGAACACAGAAATACGTGATTCAGCCTAATGCCTTGGTCCTCCAGCCTCTGTAAAACATCCCTGCAGTAAATCTGAGCATTAAAAAATACACAACCCCTCACAGCACGAGTGTTATAGGCTGTTTGCAATGAGCATCTAATCTAACCCAATTTTGGGTTGATATTCTTTGTAGTTAGTTGTCTAATCTTATCTTTATTTATTCTCGGGGCATAATTCTTGGCACATGCTCCACAGTCTAGGCTATAAACATGATGATTGATGCGAGGTTTGGTGCGAGTTAGTGACAGAGAGTTCTTGAGAATGCTAACGGACCACTTTCTAGCCTTGAATACCTTCCTTTTGCAGAACAAATGAACAACTGGGCTTTTGCTTTTTCTTTATGATGATTCTTTTTCTTTTTTCTTTTTTTGAAGGGGGGGGTCTAGATCCTGTATAATGACTTAGCTTTTCTTTGTGGATTACTTTTTCTAATTGTTTTTGACTCCTCTAAGTGTAACATTTCTGCCAGATACATCTTGATCTATATTAAAAAAAGTGACCTTTATTTTTTTTTCCTCTATTTTAAAGTCAACCAAGAACATTTTTGCATCTTGCTTTCTTATTTTTTTCCCAAATCTTCAACCTAAAGTGCACATTGATAATTTTTAACCATGTTCATTGATGCGCCCTATTTTTGTAGAAAATAGGAGTTTCTTTCACAGGGGGTCATGCGTTATACTACCCACAGGGGTCATGTGTTATACTACCCTGGCATTCTTCTTTAGGTAATAAAGCTAGGTGTCCTTGTATGTAAGGGAGAAGATTATTATATTGAAATCTGAAGGGTCTCAATTAGAGTTACAATTACAATGTAAAAAAGGAGTAAAATAAAATATCCTAATACCATAATTTCTCCACATGAAGCACTGGACTTAAAAAAATTAAAATTGAGGGTTGGCTCATCTTCTATAAGGAGGGTCTATGTTCCAGTTCTTTCTACACTTGATGTTGCTTTTGTACTAGTTATAAACTAAAGAGTAGTGGAGTTCTGTTTCTCTTTAAAATAATAGTTCTCCTTTTTAACAGTGGTGGAGTTCTATTTCCCTTTGTTCCCAAACTTTAAGTTTTCAATTTAGTTTCAAAAAGATTTTCAATAGTGGAAAGAAAATGATAAAATCAGCTTTACTTTCCATTATGAAGAATAGCTACAACAGAAATTCAAACTGAAATGTAAATAAATGATCATTTTGTTAACTTCTCAACTCTTAACTTCTTTAATGCTTCACTTCATTTGACGGTTCCCGGCTTCAAGACTACAATCAACTGAAACCATGCTTAAATGCGCAGAAGGGGAAGAAGTATAAACAATAAACTTTCAAATTTAAAGGTACTATAAAGCAAGAGTTAGAGAGAATATTGGTGCTAGTTGTATGATTTAATTTTAACTTCTCATGGTGATAAGGATAGAATTGGGAATATTTCTTAGAAGCTATGCTTTTAATCAATCATGGACAGAATTTTGTGTCCTCGTTTTCTGCAAGATGTTCACAGAAGCAATATCTTCTTTTGTTTCTGTCCCCTAGCATGCCCATTATGTTCAAATTTGTGGTGTTTATCTGAGGTTGCTTTTGTTCTTTAGTTTTTTTTTTTTTAATCATTGCAATATCGTTTCTGCTTCATTGGAAGATATTCAATCTATTTTTATTTGCAGTTGGACCTCATTTATTCAATTTCTATCAATGCTCAAAAATTGTTTTGCATTTCTTTTCCTATGCTTGTAATAAAAAACAGAGTAGTTGTATTCTTATCTTTACTAATATTGTTGCTTCCTCCAGATACATGCATGATGAGCTAATTCATTGCAAGGTATCCATTGTTGAACCAGGAGAGTAACAAGAGTTGCTGAGGTCATATTCGAATCATTGATATGATTAGCATATACCCCACACTGAAGCTCCTCATGAAGCTCCAATCCTTTCAAGTGGTTACTTCCATTTTTATCCTATTGAAGCTCCTCATGAAGCTCCAATCCTTTGAAGTTGCTGCAAAGAAATAAATATTAAGCTGAAGCAATTTTCTCATCATGAGTGTTTATGTTTTTTTAGGTTATGGTTGAGAAAATGGGACTTCCTGATGGATTGGATTCTGGTACATCTAAAGGTTATGGTGATGTTCTACGTAAGTTACAATTATAACTTATGTTTTTGTTGTTTACTAAACGTGTTTACGTGGCTGCTAATGTGTACCATTTAATTTTATGTAATTGAAGGTTGTCGGACGTGGAGTAAGATTGAAAGACGGATTGCCACTCTTGAGTTTGACCGTGATAGGAAATTGATGGGAGTTATAGTGAGTTCTAGCTCAAGAAGAAAGTCATTGCTTGTAAAGGTGCATACACCACCTTTTCCCTCCCTCACTCTTCTTTCATTTAGCCATGTGGAGTATTATAGTTTTTAATTCGATATATTGTCACATAGGAGAAACTGATTTTCTGATAAGAATTGTAAAACTATAAAATGTGGTTCCACCATTTTAATCTTTGTTTCAATTTTTTTTGTCTCTTTGCTAGTATTTTTTGCTACTTCAATTTGCGTGCGAGATAGATTGTGAACAAATTTACTTGGAACTTTAATGGGGAAGAGTATGATGAATTGGTGCTCAATGAACAAATAGAAAAAGGGTTGATGGACCATGGGATCTTGCTACAATATCTACACTTCAAACACTTATTTGGGAGCACTATGTTAGATATGGAGAAAATATTTTTTGGTTGAAAAGTTCATATCTAATTTATAAAATGTACAAAATGAAAACTAGAAGAAGGTGAATATTGGCCCTGGGTGGGAAAGTAAACGTGTATGACATGTAGATGATTTTGGTTGAAAAATTCATATCTAACACATTAAAGTGAACATTGATTTTGATTCTTTTGGGAGTTGTAGTAGATTGTTGATATCTATCTTATACCTCAAACACCACTAGCTTGTGGGATTACTGTTATTACTTCCTTTTAGTCTAGTATATAAATTAATGTATTAAATCAATATTCAATTATTGAACACAAGAATGACTGAGTAAAGCAGAGAAATATTTCAGTGAAGGGACTATCTAGTTTTAATTAATTCATTCAGCAGATTTTAGATTAGTAACACATTTTCAGTAGATTTTAGATTAGTAACACATTTTCAACAGATTTTAGATTAGCAGGAGCCAAAGAATTGGGTCAGTAAAAATACTTTTCGACCTTTTTAGGTTCTGAAAATTAACAGAAATATGGAATAATAAGTTTACTTTCATTCCCAATTTCAGAATTTGCATAACCTAACCAGAATTTTTATCTATAGGCCCTACACCATATTCTGTCCAGATTTGACACACTTTTAGGAAAATGAGCTTTTGCATCAAAGTAAAGGGAGCATTTAATGCCAGAAATCAAACCTTTTGCATCAAAGAAAAGAGCTTCAAGTCACTTCTTGGGACTCCATATGCCAGGTAAGCCTGTTCATCAATAAAGATCCTTTTCTTTTGTTGATTTAAAAAAAAATTCTCATTTAATTTGATTAATAGGTTAGTTTTTGATTAATTACATCTATACAAATATATACATATACGTATATGAGAATTAGGCAAAGAAATGCAGAAATTATGTTTATATTATTGTATTGATAATTCTAAGAATGTTCATAACATGAAAAAACAAATACTTGTATCTAAATGATGTATTAATTTATCATATGTTATCCTTTTCTAAATTTATCATACTCATGTGAATTTTATTGTATAAATGAGGTGACAAATGGATCTAGTGGCATTCACCAGGCTTCTCCACAAACACATCAGAGATCCTCTTTTGGAAGTCATGAGATGCAACCTTTTAATCGTGGTAAGTATTTCACTTATATATATTTTATGGAATAGAAAAATCAATATTTTTCTCTTTTTTAATGTCATTTTCATGTTTCAAGTAAGTCACCATTACAAATTTTAATATCAACATCAAACTCTAATATGAAATCAAAAAATAGGCCCTTGGATGTTTTTGTTGGTTGGTTGATTAGTGGCTGCTACAAACCTAACCTTTGGCATTGTTTGCATGAAGTGGCTGCCCTCAGATTATAATCTACAGTCCAAGCATTTACCATTCCACAAAGCAATTTTCCATATATATGGTATCTACGTATGTGTATACAAACAGTGTAAAAGCATACATGAATGAAACGGTAGGTCTATCCCAGAACTTCCGGAATTCATGTCAAATTGAATATAGATTGAGTTGTGATCACTGTAGCACATATACAAAGAATGAGCATGAGATACATATATTACTCAGCAATGTTACGGTAGGGGTTGGCATAGATTGCTCAGTTAGAAGATAGAATGTGATAGATTTAATTGACAATTATAGGTCATCCTTCTTTTTACGAAATGGAGCATACTTTCACTCTTGGCAGCATGTCTGGTTGAATTGATATGATTTGTTAATTGAGGTTGGCAGATTGTTGGTGTTAGTGTTTCATACTAGGAAGCTTTTCGGGTAGTTCAAGAGCTATTTCTTGAGGACAAGTAGAGATGATGTTACTCTGCTTTTCTGGGTTAAACTATTGGCAGTTTTATGTGTTTGGGTTGTTCAGTTTTCTGTTAAAATTATTAGAGCAATTGATGACTGTAGTGCTCTGTTCGACCTTAGTCTCACCACACAACCTCCAATCTTCTTCTTCATCACTGTATATATATATTGAAAGTGCCCAGTTTCACTTTTCCTTTTTAACTTCGAGATATTAGCTATGCAGGTTGCATATGTTTGATTGTTTGCTTTCAAATGTTTTATTTTTATTTTTTTCATTTCCTTTTGTTTTTGTTTTTGAACTAAATGTTGCGATTGTTGAATATATAAAAATTTCATGGCGCTTCTTTGATCTTTCAATAGAGATGCTTCGTCTCTGTAATTTCTTCATTTTTATAGAATCTTTATTGCTCATGAATGCTTGATCTGCACAAAATGTGATTCAAATGCATGAAAATTGTAACTTTCTTATAGATTAGCAGTTCAAGCTCTTCAGTTTTGATGATTTTATTGTGTGTTGTTTAATGATTTTTATTTTTATATTTTTTCCCATTTTCTTGGGTGTAGAAGAAAGTTTGAAAATTTATAGCACTCCAATTGTTTATTCTAAAGCCTAAAAAGAGACTCATTGATGACTTTGGTTTATCAAAATAACTTGTTTGAATTTTGAAACTATACCTTTATTTGATCTATGTTGTTCTCAATTTTCGATTCGTCGATTTGATTGGCTAATGGTGATATTTGTTTGTAACAAGGGAATTTTGTGCTGTTTTAGGAAGAAAACTTGAACCTTGTACTGCTTTTTATTCTTCTTACCAGTGCAGGTAACTCAAGTTCATTGAATGATAAATTTTAGTGAAGGAATGCATTTTCAAAATTTTGGCATATTTATGAAGGGCTACAGGCTAGGGTTGCCTAATTGTTAAGTGTTTTTGTATGGGACACGGACATTCAACACACCACAGATATTTGAAATGCAGTCAAAGTATTTGCACAATCAACATTGAATTGCATTTCTTTTGTAGAACATTAAATATTTGAGATGGATAGAGCCTCTTAAATTAAGTTGTTGGTTATAATAAAATTTCTGGTGAACTTGCAACTTTTATGGGTAAAGTGACATTTTGTTTTTATATGTTTCATGTCATGGCAGAGGTATTTAATGTTAAGACATTTGAAGGGGTGTGATTGGTCGGACCTTATCTTTTGTAAGACTAGAACAATCTCTGCAAATAGTTAGTTTATTCATATGCTTCTAGTGGTGTCTGAATTAATTTGTGTTTTTATTTTTCAGGTTAGAAATTTTTTGGAGAGATGCAAAATATGGTCAAAGAATTAAGGACTTAGTTTTTCAAGTTTTTATTTTTTATTTTTTAATATATGTAAGCACAGTCTAAAATTTTTTATTTAATTTTTTTGTATATACTTTTGAACATATTTAATTTTCATTTATGAAATATATGATATTATTCCATTGAATATGTGGTTATGATTCAAAGTATATTATATAGTGTGTATTACATTCCTGAAATGCGCGTACAAAAATAATATTGATTATTCTTCAAATATGTCGAATCTTTTTAGTAATTAATTACACTTAAAAGATATGATTTAAATGTTATTAATCACACTTAAAAGATGTGATCTAAAGTTTATTATCACAGGTTTTATTAGTTTTTAATCACACTTAAAAGATGTGATCTAAATGCTATTAATTACATTTAAAGGATGTGATCTAAAGTTTATTATCACAGGTTTTATTAGTTTTTAATCACACTTAAAAGATGTGATCTAAATGTTTTTAATCACACTTAAAAGGTGTGATTTAAAGTTTATTGTCACAGATTTTATTAGTTTTTAATCACACTTAAAAGATGTGATCTAAATGTTTTTAATCACACTTAAAAGGTGTGATCTAAAGTTTATTATCACAGGTTTTATTAGTTTTTAATCACACTTAAAAGATGTGATCTAAATGTTTTTAATCACACTTAAAAGGTGTGATTAAAAATGACCCCTTTTAATCACACTCCCAAAGATCACAATTTTATAAAACTTAAAAGGTGATTAAATAACAAACATCACACAAAAAAAGTGTGATATTTATCTGTTTTTGCAGTAGTGTTTGTTTGTTCAAAGCAGGAGATTGAGATGTCATACTTAATGGTTTAATCCCTTAGGGGCTTCATTACCAACGGTATGATGTCTCTTTCATGCCTAAAACAACTTTTGGTTTGAGTTTTCTTTCCATTAGAGGACTTACTCTCACCCATTGGACTTAATTGATTAAAGGATGGTTGGTAATTTAAAATTGAGTAACTAAAATTGAGGCTAAAAAAGGTGCAAGATAATAACTTTGTTGTGTTCAATTGGACGTTAATTGAATACATGGGTGTTTGAAACGTTTCATACTTACTAGTGATGAAATGATTTAAGTCTCCAAGGTCACCACTTCCATTGATCATTCATGAAAGGGAGAGGGTTTGTGTCTTATTTTGTTTTGCATTTACTGAACTTACGCACTTGGTTTCACAAACCATCATGCAATGAAATTGCATCCATTGATGGTTTGTGAACCGAACTTGCTACTCATTTTATTTTCTCATGAAAAGGAGGGGTGAGTTATGCAAACAAACCCTTGAAATACCTTGTATATGCTCTGTTTGTCCTCTGTTGTAGCAAGATGAACCTATGCAGCAGTGGCCGGCGGGCCATTTTTCATGGCTGGCAAATGGCCGGTCAGCCATCACTGGTGGCCGGCAACCTTCATCACTGGCCGGCCGACCACTGATGCAAAATTGAGCAGTGTGTTTCTGAGGTGGAGCAGAGTTGTTATAGAAGTGAGCAATAGTGTTGGTGTTCAAAAGTGCAATCAGAGGCATTCAGAAGCAAAACAGTAACTTTTCGGGTGGAAACCGAGCATGAGCATGAGCATTCTTCCCATATCGAGCCTATTTAGCTTAAATATTGTTGAACTTAATTAGTTGCAGCTAGCTAATTTTGCCAATTGTTGTAGTTAATTAATTAGTTAATTAGTTATTCAATTTCGTTCTGTACTAAATTAGTTAACTAGAATAGTTAGTTAATTCAAGTGTTGTAATAATTAGCTAAGTAGCTTAGCTAGTTATTCGTTTTGGTTTGTAATAGTTAGCTTAATTAGCTTTAGCCCTAATTAGTTAGTTAATTAGCTGAGTTTATTCATTCAGACTCTCATTCGTGAGAGCACAATGTAATAATGTATATGTCTTCCAACCCCACATCTTTCTCGCTTTTATTTTATTAGCTTATGATGGTTAGTTTAGGGACATCATACTTCAATTAGCATTCTCCATGTTTGCATCCATTTGTATTGCATGCACCGAGGCTCGGCACATCATTCTAACTGTAGTTAGTTCAATACTTCTTTGAATACATGCTTAGACCGCATGCTATTTAAATTGCTTCATATGCCATATTAGTAGCGGAGCCTATTAGTTACATATCGCATCTGCTGCATTAGTCATATTGCATAGTTAGGATCATGCATTTTTCTAACTCATTTATTTTGGCTTGGAGTACTAGGTGAGTCTTTACTCGCTTTAACATAATCGCATGAGTGTTGATGTTGCCATGTCTAGCATGCTTGCAATGAGGCTAAATGCTTAATTGATAAAACTATTTGAATGCCTGTGGATGAAGGCATATTGCTTGAATTGGAATAATTTGAGTAATGTTCATATGCGATCACTTTTTCAAGTGGCACATATTCGAAACATTTTTTTCGAAACAAAATGATTCAAAATGTTCCACAAAGTTAGTTTATACTTGTGTGTGTGCGCATCACATAGTAATGCTAGCCTAATAAATCGGAACAAGAGCATATAATATACAAAAGATTCATATCGTGATCAGTAGAGGTCGATCTGTGATCAGGCGAGCGGGGGTGCTCAATTCATGACCTTCCCCTCTCATACCTAAGTTCTCGAGCCGAGACAATCTTGGTGATGACGGACACGTGACCTTTGGCACAAGTCATGGGTTTCCTAAATTTATGAAAAATATTTAGGTGGCGACTCTGTATCTGGCAAAGCAGTCCATTTTTGGCAATTTGATTCAAAATTGATTTTTCAAAAGATTTGCCAGATTTGGACTCTTTGGTGATTATCTATTTCACATTGCACTTGTGAGATTAGATTCAGAACCGTGGGAGTCTGAACTGTAGTGCTTATTTCGCCTTCCAAAATGGGCTCCTATGTATCGAACCGAAGCTCCATTTGAATTTGAGGTTGACCCGACTGTGCTTAAGGTCAACAAGTTGGAGAAGCTATTCAAGAGAGCATAGGGTGTTAATTATATTCCCGACATAGAGGATGGGTATACCAACTCTGCAGTCACATTGTCAGATTGGTTCAAAATGCTGCATATTGATAGATTCGATGGTTTCAGAGACCCTATGGTTCATCTTCTCTTGTTTTTAGACATTCTGCGGCCGATGGGCCTGACCAAATTGCAAAAGATCTCACTCTTTGGCTGGACCCTATCTAGTATAGCTGCCATATGGTATGCGAAGCTGGAGGATTCTGCGAAGCAAAGTTAGATGGAAATGGCTGAGGCCTTTATTGGACAGTACTCTTACAACACACAAATCGAGGTCACAACTCGTGATCTCGAGGCAATGCGCCAGGAGCAAAAGGAGGGCTTTTTAGAATTCGTGACAAGGTGGAGGGCCAGTGCTTCAATGATGACCACACTGCCTTCTAAGAAAGACCAGATAAGAATGGTAGTCTGCAATCTGCACGGGAAGCTATTATAGAAAATGATAGTCCTACCTTTGTTCACATTCTCCGAGCTCCATAAGATGGGAGTTCAAATTGAAGACGCCATGAAACAGGGCTTGATTACTCATGAAGAAGAGCAAGCCAAGAGGCCTTTTTTGTACAGTTCCAATTCAACCACTAGCGGAAGCACAGTCGTGTGGCCGTATGATGTGAGTGTTGTCACCACCACAACCAAGACCGCCAATCCCTTTGCTAGCAGAACTCTACAAACTTCAAACAACTCGACCCGATCCCAAAGGACCTTTACCCCACTCTACATGCCTCTATGCCAAGCCATGAGGGTGTTGATCAAAAAGGGGCACCCCAAGCCATTAGAGCCTCATCCACTACCCAATCCTCTCCCACCGAAACACAACCCAACTAAGTACTGTGCGTTTCACCAGTAGCACAGTCATGACACCGATCAATGCTTCAGGTTGCACCATGAGATTCAAGACCTCATCAACAACAAGGTGATCACACCACCCCAAAAGCCAAATATAACTACCAACCCTCTCTCGGCCCCCAATCAAGTTTCCCTACCTCACAATCTAAACCTAGTCCATACATTAGCCCTCCCCTACGACCCCAGAATATATATTACCCCTTCATTCCTGAAAGCACATATTTGGGCATGATAGATACGTCCACACTTCAACCTGAACCTGCGGTGGTGACAGTGGTAGAAAAAGGAAAGTTGCCCTTAGAGGAGAGTACAAGTCCGCTTCCTGAGTACTCTGAGGGTTTGACTAAGGGGGAGTATGATCTATGCTGCTACATTGTGCCGATTGATCAGGTCAAGCCGGAAGTGGTATTGCCAACTATAGCGGAGGTCAATGTGGTTAGGGAGGATGTGTAGACAGCGCCCGCGTGGGCCTCGTGCTACAGTTCGGACTCGATTTGTGTCACGGTTCTTAATCTGAACCAAAGAGTCCAAATCTGGCAAATCGTTTTGAGAAACAGATTTTTGAAAAAGTAGTGCCAAACATGGACTGCTTTGCCAGATACAGAGTCGCCACCTAAATATTTTAAAATGGGGGAATTTAGGAAACCCTGACTCGGTGCCAAAGGCCACATGTCCGTCATCACCGGAGTTGTCTCGGCTCGGGAGCTTGGGTACGATCGGGGAAAGTCAGCTATGAGCACCCCCTTTCGCCCGGTACGAAGACCGGCCTCTACTAACTGTGATATCCGTTTTTGAAAACTTTATGTGTTCTTAAACCAATTGTTAGCCTAGAATTACTATGTTATGCACACAACAAATTAAATATTACAAATTAATTAACTACACAAGCTAATTAAATATTACAAATTAATTAACTACACAAGCTAATTAAATATTACAAATTAATTAACTACACAAGCTAATTAAATATTACAAATTAATTAACTACACAAGCTAATTAAATATTACAAATTAATTAACTACACAAGCTAATTAAATATTACAAATTAATTAACTACACAAGCTAATTAAATATTACAAATTAATTAACTACACAAGCTGGATAAATATTACAAATTAATTAACTACGCAAGCTAATTAAATATTACAAATTAATTAACTACGCAAGCTAATTAAATATTACAAATTAATTAACTACGCAAGCTAATTAAATATTACAAATTAATTAACTACGCAAGCTAATTAAATATTACAAATTAATTAACTACGCAAGCTAATTAAATATTACAAATTAATTAACTACGCAAGCTAATTAAATATTACAAATTAATTAACTACGCAAGCTAATTAAATATTACAAATTAATTAACTACGCAAACCGAATAAATATTACAAATTAATTAACTACGCAAGCTAATTAAATATTACAAATTAATTAATTAACAAATTAACTAATTAATTAAAGCAGAAAAACGCCTCGGGAAGCGTGCCACCATGCGCAAGCTGCCTCTGTTTTCCTTCCTTTCCTCCTCTGGAGGCTGTCAAAGCCTCAGGACTGCATCCTTGGACAGAGGGGATCACCACTGGCTGAATGAAACTTCCACCGGCAGTGTAGTATGGCCATCGGCACAAAATAGGGCCTGTCGGCAGAGAAAATTGTGCCGGTCGGCACATTACACTGCCGGTCGGCAGAGTATTCCTGCAGAACCTGCAACTCACAGCAACAGAGGGCAAAACAAGGCATGACAGCATATTTCAAGACACGTATGCACTAATCATGTCTCTTATCATTGTGATGACTCAAAGAGACATGTGCCTCGGTTCTCGGACCACCAATCGCGCATTTCCATGCATGATGGCCCAAGGAACCAAGTATGCAACTTTGGTTTCAAATGCAATGCACACCAATCAAACAAATTAGGCCCAATTCCTATCACCAATTCAAGGAACAAGGCATGCATGCAAGATGCAATGCAACCTAGGCATACAAGCTAAGGATGCAACATGGCATGACAAAACACTTATGCAAGCATACAAGCATGCATATGGCAATGCAAATGGATGCAAAGATGGACTTAAACATGAATTAGGCGACTCTAAAATAGGCCTAAAACAGTAGCCAAAAGTGCTAAAGAGTGAGAGCTAAATGGCATGCACACACACATGCTCATAAGGACCAACACTTAAGCATGAATCAAACAACATTCAAGCACACTTGAAAGGAGGAAACATGGATAATTGGCATGCAACACGAGCTTTAAAATCATGTTATAAAATGATGCCAAATCAAATTATAAATCAAGTCAAGCAAATGCATGTAAGCATGGTCTAAGCACTTGAAGCAAGTCATGAAGCTTTGAAGCATGTTTATCACAACAAACATGGCATGCATTGAACAACCTAAAACAGATCTTTAGCTCATAACATGAGGCCCAAAAGACCACTTAGATGGCGTCTAGATGGCTCAAAGACAAGGGCATGCAAAGGCACCAAAACATGGAGCATTGCAACACATGCTTTCAAAGCATTAAAGAGGCATGCGAGGCAATCAAACGAGCATGGAAAATTTCGCCTTCCAAAATGGGCTCCTATGTATCGAACCGAAGCTCCATTTGAATTTGAGGTTGACCCGACTGTGCTTAAGGTCAACAAGTTGGAGAAGCTATTCAAGAGAGCATAGGGTGTTAATTATATTCCCGACATAGAAGATGGGTATACCAACTCTGCAGTCACATTGTCAGATTGGTTCAAAATGCTGCATATTGATAGATTCGATGGTTTCAGAGACCCTATGGTTCATCTTCTCTTGTTTTTAGACATTCTGCGGCCGATGGGCCTGACCAAATTGCAAAAGATCTCACTCTTTGGCCGGACCCTGTCTAGTATAGCTGCCATATGGTATGCGAAGCTGGAGGATTCTGTGAAGCAGAGTTGGATGGAAATGGCTGAGGCCTTTATTGCACAGTACTCTTATAACACACAAATCGAGGTCACAACTCGTGATCTCGAGGCAATGCGCCAGGAGCGAAAGGAGGGCTTTTTAGAATTCGTGACAAGGTGGAGGACTAGAGCTTCAATGATGACCACACTGCCTTCTAAGAAAGACCAGATAAGAATGGTAGTCCGCAATCTACACGGGAAGCTATTATAGAAAATGATAGTCCTACCTTTGTTCACATTCTCCGAGCTCCATGAGATGGGAGTTCAAATTGAAGACGCCATGAAACAGGGCTTGATTACTCATGAAGAAGAGCAAGCCAAGAGGCCTTTTTTGTACAATTCCAATTCAACCACTAGTAGAAGCACAGCCGTGTGGCCGTCTGATGTGAGTGTTGTCACCACCACAACCAAGAACGCCAATCCCTTTGCTAGCAGAACTCTACAAACTTCAAACAACTCGACCCGATCCCAAAGGACCTTTACCCATTCTACATGCCTCTATCCCAAGCCATGAGGGTGTTGATCAAAAAGGGGCACCCCAAGCCATTAGAGCCTCATCCACTACCCAATCCTCTCCCACCGAAACACAACCTAACTAAGTACTGTGCGTTTCACCAGTAGCACAGTCATGACACCGATCAATGCTTCAGGTTGCGCCATGAGATTCAAGACCTCATCAACAACAAGGTGATCACACCACCCCAAAAGCCAAATATAACTACCAACCCTCTCTTGGTCCCCAATCAAGTTTCCCTACCTCACATTCTAAACCTAATCCATACATTAGCCCTCCCCTACGACCCCAGCATATATATTACCCCTTCATTCCTGAAAGCACAGATTTGGGCATGATAGATATGTCCACACTTCAACCTGAACCTGCGGTGGTGACAGTGGTAGAAAAAGGAAAGTTACCCTTAGAGGAGAGTACGAGTCCGCTTCCTGAGTATTCTGAGGGTTTGACTGAGGGGAAGTATGATCTATGCTGCTACATTGTGCGGATTGATCAGGTCAAGCCAGAAGTGGTATTGCCAACTATAGCGGAGGTCAATGTGGTTAGGGAGGATGGCCCGAGCCAAGGTTTGGATGATCTAGCGATGCTTGAGGAGGACTTAGACAACCTGCAGTTCTTCGATGAACAAGATCAAGGGAATGTACAGATTGACTGGTTCAATTTGAATGGGTCGATGGACAACTCTAGGTGGTTGAGTGATGAATCCGATGGGGTGTCTACAGGATGGCCCGAGCCAAGGTTTGGATGATCTAGCGATGCTTGAGGAGGACTTAGACAACCTGCAGTTCTTCGATGAACAAGATCAAGGGAATGTACAGATTGACTGGTTCAATTTGAATGGGTCGATGGATAACTCTAGGTGGTTGAGTGATGAATCCGACAGGGAGGAAGGAACTGAAACAAAACCCAAGGAAAGGAAAGCAAGAACTGCTGCAGTGGCCAGAATGGCCGATGAAAAGGGAAAACTGCCAGAGAACATCAGCGTGAACGATTCAGCTTAGGAACTGGGCACTGTGAGTACCGTGGACACAGAACAGGAAGCTGCATTGAAGCAGTTTGCATAAAGAGAGGGTTGAAAAGCTGGAATGGCCCAACACCCAGCGCGGGAAATTTGTGAGGTGAAAGTGATACAAACGGAGCTGAACAACTGTTTGTCGGCTGCCAGAGGTATGTGATGGGATGATGATGATCTACTTCTGGCTCACACCGACGAGGAATGGAGGAGGGGTCTTCCAGATAATACTTGGTATGCTAAAAAGATAGACCACTTGACAAGAAGTGGGTGGTATTTCAAGCCACCGCACTTAGACCAAGCTAAGGCCTCTGGGAAAGATAGAGAGGTTGAGAAGCAGAAAGAGAAGCAGTTGGAGGAAGAGGCAGTGTTGCAGCAATTGAAAAAGATTGATGCCGACATCTCAATTTGGGGTTTTCTCATGGCCTTCCGAGTGCATCGACAGGCTGTATTATCAACAATGGACAAAGTTAAGTTGTCCATTGACACTACCCCTAAATAGCTTATGGGATTAGTTTTCCCAAGTGGTACCAGCCCAACCCC
This sequence comes from Camellia sinensis, assembly GCF_004153795.1. Classification (NCBI taxonomy): domain Eukaryota; kingdom Viridiplantae; phylum Streptophyta; class Magnoliopsida; order Ericales; family Theaceae; genus Camellia; species Camellia sinensis. Next base: position 2,417,028 of record NW_021026314.1, read on the forward strand.
AACCTTTTCTGATAAAGAAATGTTACTGGAAGGCTCAGTACACAACAAACCCTTATATATATCGGTTGAGTGTAGAGAGAAATGGGTGCCAGTGGTGTTGGTTGACATCGATTCAGCTATCAATGTCTGTCCTTCTCGCGTAGCTTATGCCATTGGCCTTAAACCAACAGATTTCGTGCCTATAGCCCAAGTGATTTGAGCATATGATAATACCAGTAGAGAGGTGATGGGCACAGTACAAATTTGAGTTCAGGTCGGCCCAGCTTAACAGGATGTCGAGTTCCATGTCCTGGATATGCTGGCCATTTTCAACTTACTGCTAGGGAGGCCCTAGCTGCACCTGGTGAAAGCAGTTTCTTTTACCCTCCACCAAATGCTGAAGCACCCCCATGGGAAGGGAGTGGCGATTGTGGTCGGGAATTCGTCCATACATCCTCCGCTAGAGGTAACTACACTAGTGCTGGAGATCGTTCATGGCGAGGAGGATGTATTCCTTTCAAGGTTTACTCTGGCCGTGGCCCGAGTGGTGCAAAACATTTTGGCAACTTATGAGGGCATGTATATCAACACCCAATCAATCTATTTCATGAACAAACTGCAACATGTGCCAGGAATGGGGCTTGGACGAAGTGACCGGAAAGGTGTCACAGTATTGGCCAATGTGTCACATAATTTACGTGTCATTGGTTTGGGATATGTACCCATCAGAGACGATTGGGTCCGAAAAAGGGAAGAGATGGCAGGCAGAGCTAGAGTCAAGAAGGCCGGGAAACACTATGAGCACGTTTATAGGCTGATCCAGGGAACGCTGAATGGCCACTTTGTTCGGGAGGGTGAAGACTTCCTATTTTGTGACTTTCTTGAGCCCTGGTTAAATTCTGCAAAGCAGTGTGTACCTGGCTTCGAAATCTTCTTCGACCTGCAATTGCAAGATAGTGATGTTGAGGAAAAAGCCGAACCAAGTACTAAAGTTAAATAGAGCATAGAAAGTGACTCGGACAACAGCAAGCTTGGAGTAGAGGCAACACTGGCATGTCACCTTGCAGATTCTCCAGTCGACTCAAAGAGCTTGGAGGATAACCGTACCATCTCCATGATCGGGGACCAACAGAGTGTGAACCTATCTAGCAGTATTTTGGATGCATCTGCAGCACTATCTCCTGTCTGGCAGCTGGAGGAGGGCTACCTGTCTAGTTCTGAGTTGGGTGATGAGCCAGAATCTGATTCCTTAGAGTTTGTGGAGTCGGAATCAGATTCTGGTTCTTCCGAGTCTGAGTCTGGTGTTCTTGGGGGTGATAACCCGGATGCCAAGGTCTTGTCCAGGTCCTCTTTTTGTGTCGGTTATAACCAAAGAGATGGATGAGCTAGGCTTTATGAATGAGAACACTATCAATTCTGAGTATTTCTGTATGCCGCTTGTTTATTGCATTGACCAAGATTTTCAAAATTTTAATGAAAATGAAGAGGAAGGAATTCCTCTGGTTTTGGAAAACTTGATTAATCAAGTGGAGAAAAGGTTTGCAAAACCCTTTGCTGATGAAATCATTGCTATTAACATGGGTATTAAGAAGGATCCGTGCCTGGTCCAGATCGGGTCCACGTTGTCTTCGGTGGAGCTTGAGCACTTAGTCGCTTTATTAAAATATTTCAAAGTTGTTTTTGTGTGGTCCTTCGAAGACATGCTTGGAATCGATCTTAAGATTGATAGCATCAGATCCCTCTTGACCCTGAGGCCCAGCCCGTCAAGCATAAGTTGCGAAGAATCTATCTGGATTAGGCATTGAAGATCAAAGAAGAGATCACCAAGCAGATCGAAGCGGGTTTCTTGTTAGTATCTGAATCTCTGACTTGGTTGGTCAATATCGTCCCAGTGCCAAAAAAGGATGATAGAATCTGGGTTGTGTGTGGACTTCAGAGATTTGAACAGAGCCAGTCCGAAGGACGACTTTCCTCTACCGCACATCGATGAATTAGTGGACTTCACTGCGGGCCATGCATTGCTCTCCGTCATGGATGGATTTTTTGGGTATAACCAAATTTTGATGACGCCCAAGAATAGAGAGAAAACTGCATTTACTACGTTGTGGGGAACCTACTGCTATCGGGTTATGTCGTTTGGGCTGAAGAATGCCGGGGCTACCTATCAAAGGGCTACAACCACTATTTTGCATGATATGATCCACAAAGAGGTCAGGGTGTACGTAGATGACATGATTGTCAAGTCCAAAGAAAGAGAGGGCCACTACACCGCCTTGGAGAAATTCTTTCAACGGATCAGAGAATACAGACTGAGGTTGAATCCGTAGAAATGTATTTTCGGTGTAACATCAAGGAAAATGCTGGGCTTCTTGATCACACAGAGGGGCATCGAGGTAGATCCTTCCAAAATTAAGGCCATCCTAGAAATGTCACCACCAAGGACTGAAAAGGAGGTGCGAGGTTTTCTGGGTAAAATGTAATTCATAAGACGGTTTATTTCCAAATTAACCTTGACTTGTGAACTACTATTTGGGCTCCCGAAGAAAAGAAAGAAATTATGATGGAATGATTGATGCCAATTCGCTTTTCAGCAGGTTAAGTAGTATCTTCAGAATCCACATGTGTTGTCGCTGCCAGAGCCAGGGAAGCCTTTGATTCTGTATCTGTCAGTAACAGACACAACAATGGGATGCATGCTTGCTCAGGAATCTAAGGATAGGGTGGAGAAAGCCATCTACTACTTGAGCAACAAAATGCTAGAATACGAGACCCGCTATACGCCGTTGGAGAAAACTTGTTTAGCCTTAGTATGGGCTACCAGGAAGTTGAGGCACTACTTGTTAGCTCAATCCATAATTCTGGTTTCGAGATTAGATCCCATCAAATATCCCTTTGAGAAACCAGCAGTTACGGTAGGCTAGCCCGTTGGTTGCTTCTTCTCTCCGAACTTGATCTCAAGTAGCTTACCTGCAAGTCGGTCAAGGGGAGAGCAATAGCAGAGTTCATGGTAGATCACCTAGTAGAAGGGGATGAAGCGATGGAATACCTGTTCCCAGATGAAGCCATTCTGTAAGCTGAGGAGGAGACTTGGACAATGTACTTTGATAGAGTGTCCAATCATACGGTTATATGATAGGTGTGTTGCTAATAGCAGCCAATGACTCCCATAGACCTTTAGCCCTCAAACTCCAGTTCAAGGTGTCCAATAACGAAGTAGAGTATGAAGCGTGTATCGCTAGATTAAAAGCTGCCCTGGAACTAGGGATAAAAAGGTTGGACGTGATTGGGGACTCGAACCTAGTTGTTTCTCAAGCAAATGGAAACTGGAAAGTCAAGGAAGAAAAGATGAAGGCTTATCATCAGACCTTGGACGCTCTGATTCCTAGGTTTGAAAGGCTGACTTTCACGCATCTACTAAGAAAGAACAACAGGTTCACTGACGCTTTATCAACTCTATCATCCATGATAGACATCCCTCTTGGAGTCCAGATGCGTCTAATTATCATTGAGCAGAGATATAAGCCAGCCTATGAGACTATCGCCGCAATAGATGAAGTGCAAGATCAAAAACCCTTGATACTATGATATTTGAAACTTCTTGGAAAAGGAGATTTATCCACCAGGGGAAAATGCCGAGGACAAAAGGGAAATACGGTGGATGGCCGTTCAATTTATTATCTGCGGAGGTAAACTGTACAGGAGAGGTCATCTGAGAATGCACAAGTTGTGTGTCGAAGAAAAGGAGTCAAAGTGCCTGATGGGGGCCATCTATGGAGAAGAGTGCGGAGCACACATGAACAGAGTAATGTTAGCCCGGAAGGTTCTCAGGCAGGGTTACTACTGGTCCACTATGGAGGAGGATTATATTGGTTTTGTTTGGTGACGCCACAAATGCCAAATTCATGCTAATCGCATGAACATCCTGTTGTCAAAACTGCACAACATGACTTCGCCATGGCCTTTCTCAGTATGGGAAATCGACGTCATCGGCGTAGTTACACCAAAAGGGTCGAATGGGCATGAATACATTCTAGTGGCAATTGATTACTTCACAAAGTGGGTGGAAGCTCAGTCCTACGCAGTGTTGAAAGCACCACATGTGGCTAAGTTCATCAGAAATAACATCATTTCAGATAATGGCTCCCATTTCTAGAAAGAAGTGATAGACTTGTTGGAGAAATGTAATGTGGCTTTTCACAAGTCATCTACACAGCAGTAGAAAACCAATGGAGCTGTTAAGGCCGCCAACAAGAATATCAAGAATATTTTGTAGAAGATGGTTGAAAACTATAGGGATTGGCCAGATAAATTGCCATTTGCACTCCGGAGCTATAGAACTTCAATCTGGACATCTATAGGGGAAATTCCTTATTCTCTTGTCTATGGGATGGAAGTTGTTCTGCCAATTGAAATAGAAGTTTCGTCGTTGCGGGTTATGGCTGAGTGTCAAATAGCAGAGGCGGACTGGCAACAAAGCAGGTTTGAAGAGTTGATGTTGTTTGATGAGAGAAGGCTGAAAGCATTATACCATGTTCAGGGCTATCAACGCATGATTGCTACAGCTTTTAACAAGAAGGTTATGTCTCGGAATCTCAAACAGGGAGATATGGTGCTGAAAGATAACCGAGTTCCCATTTATGACCCTAGGAGCGAGTTCAAACCCAATTGGATTGGTCCTTACATCATCAAAACTATTTGGTCAGGTAGAGCTGTTATTCTCATGGACTAGGATAGCCTGAAATATTCCCAATCGATCAACATGGACAAGTTGAAGAAATACAATCCCTGAGAGGCTCGCTAGACCGAAAACCCGGAAGGGCGACCTAGGCAAAAGTTAGAGCACAAAAAATTAGAAATAAAGAAAAACTGAGCTCGCAAGGTTTAAAACCCTAAAGAGTGGCCTGGGCAAAAGTTAGAGTCCAAAAGGAGAGAGTTAATACTTGAGTGAACCTGAGCCGAACTACATAAGGCCTGATTCCCATTTTCGGGATATGTAGACAACTTCATCTTGAAGTCTGGCCGTAAGGATCTTCAAATAAACTATCTTGTCCATGTGTCTCATCTGGTCATCTTTGTTTGTTCTTTACCTAAGAGTTCGACTGTGGTCTCTACTCTGAGAGAAGAGCTAGTTACAATGCTGAACAGTGGTGTTCAATCAAGGGGCAATTACGATCTTTTGATTCGAGGTTGTACATCTTGTGGATTGATTCTGTGCATGTCAAGTGGTGATCCTTTCCAAAAATGGTTTTGGAAAGTTTTAATAAAAGTTGATTTTGTTCAAATTTTACCTTTTACAACTTAGACCATTTTTGGACCAAAAGGAAAATTTTCAGTGCGCACAACTTTAATTTCATTGATTTAGCATAAAGTTTTCAAACTCTCTGATACAAATCAAAGTTGCTTTTACTGCATTGAAAAAACTTGAAAAGAAAGGTCAAAGTAATAAACTAGAGGCATAGATGACTCAGGTGCTCCTGTGTCCCCCATTCATGCTTGTGGGAGCTTCTGAGGCCAAAGTGGGCCCGGTTTGTGCCTCATCCTTGAGCCAAGCCAAGCACTCGCCAGAAAGGGCGCAACTGAAACTAGGGGCAGGGGCTAGAAGCTCTCTCATCCTCCAAGCAGTAAGGTACCTAACCAAGTGTGAACCTTGGATGGGAAATGAAACCGGGTACTCTACTCTCTCCTCCGGGCGGATCTAAACATGCCCAAATTGACGTCTGAACCTGAACGGGAAGTAGAATACACAGTGTGTCAAGCTGATCAACTGAATGCTGGGCTACCGAGCCATGCTGTAGCTCATCTCAATCAGATTAAGCCAGGGTCAGTGCCAAGCTATGTCAGTAGCAGATCTGTTGTACATCCAGTGGCACCATCATCTCTTATTCGGGAATTCTACTAGTCGGTGGTGGAAGAAATAGCCACGAGCTAAGTATTCAGGGCAAGAGTCCACTACCTTCAGCTTATCTATAAGCAACACCTAGGAAGGGATGAAAGAAAAGAGAGATTAACGAATAGAGAGATATCTGTTCAGATAAAAGTGAGAAAAGGGCTTTGAGAGAAAAACAGAGCATGAGCGCCGATCGATGTGAGAAACACATATGAGAAAGGATGGGAAACATTACATGAAGAAGTAGCGGGCTCCCCGGGAATCTGGTAGGCTCACATCGACGAAAGGCGTCTAGGCCCATTAAGGCCTCAGCCAACGCCAAGCTGATGCAACTCTTGCCTTCTTTCAAACCTTAGGCCATTTCGATCAAACGAATGCTGGACTCGCCAAAACTAGGGGCAAGAAGAAAATTGGCCAGTATACATAAGCAGAGGGCATGCTGCCAAAAACCTCGACAGAGAAGGTCGCCACGGTCTCCGATGTCGGAAAATCGAGGAATCAAACTGGGTATGTCTAGCTCTTCATTGTGGGCCAGAGATCTAGCCTCATGCAGAATAAGCCCACACATCCGTCCCAAAGCTTGGGCGTAGCCAAAACGGGGCTGCGGTATGATTTTCTCATTGCACTGGGATTCCATTAATGCCTGATATTCTTTAATTGTCGGGTATATTTCTTGTCCCCCGAAGCTAAAGACGTACGTAATTGGGTCCCAACATCTAACCGCGACATGAAGGAACAGAAAAAAAAAAAGTTTGAGTTCGGCTCAACGGAAAAAATGCATTTATGCCAAAACCAAGGAAATTCATCTTTTCCTAGTTGTCCAAAGTTGCAATCTAGTCCAAGAGCTTTTCGGCAAAAAATGGTTCCATTTGTGAGGAAATTGCAGCTAAAATAAAGCTGTGTAGAAGAATTCACAAAGTTCAACCTTTTTGTAGAAGATAAGGTAGTGAGTGGAAGCCGACTGTCAACAATTTGGAGGTTCTTCACATTGATGGCTGGCAGGTGGCCGATAGGCCATCTCTTGTGGCCGGCAAGCTCCTTTCCTGGCCGGCAGCCTTCCTTTCAGGACTGTTATCCACCTTTGTGCTGAACAATGCTAAAAGCATGTGTTTTGTTCTATTCTTTGTGTGTTTTAAGGTCTTGTTTTGAGTCTTTTTGGTTTTAGCAAGTTGGTTGAGTCGTATTTGAGTTGTTTTGTTTTGTTTATCGAGTTGTTGTTATTTTGTTTATCGAGTTGTATGTTACATTTTGTATTTTGGTTATTGGTCTATTCATTACCTAATTAAGAATTTTGTTTCAATCAAGTGCTCTTGGCCATTTCGATTCCATGTCCATTTCATGCAAATATGGTGCTCATGATGCAAAAATGACAACACACTTTTCATAAAAACTGCAAGGTTTTATTCTGATCATTTTTTTTTTACAAAGAGGAGTACAGGTTTTAAAACGAAAAAACCTATTTGAGGCTATACAAGTGTTAATGCTACTAACAAAAAAAAAAAAGTACAAAAATCAGTGCCTGTAGCCTCAGGCTTGAGAGGCCCTCTTTGTCTTCTTCCACGGAGGAGAGGACTTTAGGGCACTATCTCCATCAGCGCCGCTGTCTAGATCAGTCTCTGAGCCAAAACCAGAGCCGACATTGTCTCTGCTCTCTGCCCCGGATCCCTCCTCGGCATCAGCACCTCCGCTCTCGAAACCCGAGCTGGCATCATCGTCTCCACTCTCGGACGACTTAGAATGTTGACACCCTGCCTCCTCGGAATCATTGGTCTAAGCATCATCATCACACAAGATGGGCTCTTGAGGACTGCTCTGGCCTCGGGTGTCCCTGTCTCTGTCTCTCCTCCCTGCTACTAGAGGAGGTACTACTGCTGTTGGCGTTGCTGCCACCGGGAGCCATTGGTATGGATGGGATTTGAAAAGGATAGTTGTCAACATATCAGTTTCAGTGTGTGTATTAGATGCAAACATGGTATGCAAAATGAGTGTATGAAAAATTCAGATATATAGTGTGTAAGTACAGTGTGTGAATGCAGTGTGCCAATGCAGTGTATCAGTGCACTTTAGGAAGTTTACAGTTGAAATGTCAGTGTCAGTTTATCAATGGAAATTTGATAGTATGAAGTGCAAACTGAAGAAATTACTAGGATGCCGTGGAGCCCGAGCAGCGTCTTCCTCCTGTATACCATGCCCATCAATCAGGCTATAAGCTCGAGTGCGCTCCCTGTGTATTCAATGGATGTCTGCAAATGCATTTGAATGATCAGTGTTCGCAATAAACATATCTGAAATAAAATATGGGGTGCAAATTGTAAAGAATGGATCATATCTGAGTCGGGCCTCAAACCCTGACAAGCTCGTGTCCAGCCACGGCACGCTCAATCGAGACCTGGTAAGCAGCTCCAGTGTACCAACATGTTAGTGTAGTGGGAAGCTCTGGCCAGCGACTCCTCTGCCTCACCCAGGGAACCTCTCTAGCACGGGGCCCTGGTCGCCCTGGTCACCCTGGTCACTCTAGGGGCCTCTCTCACAGCAGGAGCCCTCGCTCCCTCACCTCCACGAGCGCCTGTCAGAGGTGGCATGAGATGGGTCTGAATGAAGGTCGGGTAGTCACCCTCTGCTCTGAAGTAATCAGCATCCAAGCCCAACATAAACTGAGTGATTGCATCTACGGTGAGGCTATCTGCTAATCTCATAGACTCTGGCGGTGCCATCGGGACGATTGGGTCAGACAGGCCCACAGTTTGGCGCACGAACCGCTCGCTCAGGAACAAGGCCCAGCAGACTGGGCCCTCAAGTAGAATGCGGAAGCGAGAAGTGGCCCAAGCCTCGGCGTGCTGGTCCTGAATCCCAACTAGCATCATGGCCCATGGCAACCACATAATCTGCAAATAAAGGTTGTACAGATTATTAATTGCTATTAGTTGCTAAATGTGAATCATAACAATTGTAAAGCAAAAAATGACTGTGTTTCAGGTTATCTTATGAGTAGCCACAGTGTCGAAGTAATGGCGAAAGAATGTGAAGGTCTCGTGGGTCCTAAGTTGGTGCTGGCTGTCATACCTCTGTGAGTAAAGGACTGCCAATGGGAGCTCCTCTATGAGCTCTAGGGCCAAAACTGGAAAATATGCATAGACCCACGGCTATGGAGAAAATGCAGTGGTATGTGAGCACAATGTATGAATATATATAGAAAGTGAAAAGCAGAAAGCACAGGTGTTGAACAGATGTAAAGCAAAAAATGTAAAGTGCAAAGAAGAAACTGAGATATACACCTCCGAGGCTTGCCAGTAGCCTCTGATCAAGTCTCCTCTCAGGCGAGAGGTAGAGCTCATGTAGCCATATAGGGTGGCGAGGCCAGCTCCGCCCCAGTTATAGAAGTGCACCCGAGGAAGGATCACCAGGGCGCTCAGCAGATATAAGCCTATAGTGTTCCACCTGTTCGAAAACAAGGTAGTACCATAGACGAACATTAGAAAGCCTCTAGCATACTTCTCCATCTCCTCTACTGTCTCGGGCTCACTTTCTCTGAACTGCTCGGCGAACCAAGTATATCTGACCATGCCTGCACGGTACAAGGGTGGACTCGCTCCCAGCAGCTGAACCCAGGTCGCCTCTCACACCCCTATGTCTGTGTCAAAGGGGATTGAATCCCCCCTACTCCTAACCCAGTGATCATGGTGAAGTCGTATGGAGTCATCATCATCTCCCCCGTAGTGGAAAAGTGGAAGGAGTTGGTGGTGTCCCACCACCTCTCCACAAGTGCTGCCAGAAGTGGATGACTAGTAATGACCCGCATCAGGCCGAAGCAGAATATGCCAAAGCCAGTCTCATCTATAATGTTGCGAACTCCTGCAGGGAGCTCACCATACCAATCTCGTGCAGTCGTAGCTCCATACCCTCTGAAGGCACGAGACTTGCCCTGTGGCAAAGAACAAGTACAATCAGATAAGGCAGTAATGAAAGTATATTCAGAAAAGGCAGTGCAAGAAATGCAAGTAAAGACAGGAAGGAATGCATGAAAACAGAGTTTATACCTCAACGGCAATGGATGAAAGGTGAGAATCCGACTCCCTCAGCAGGAGGTCCTCTGGCACACTGAGAACGAAGTCGTGAAAGTGCCTAATGCCATCGACTGGCAAGATATGAGTCTGGGGATGGTAGCTCTGCGGGTAAAATGGTCGTACCCTCACTGATAGTGGCTCTGGCTCTGGCTCTGGCTCTGGCTCAAGCTTGAACTCTGCCTTGAGATCAGCCTCAATACCTCTAGTTGCCTTGGCAACGATCGGCTCATTTGCCTCAAGAGCAGGTGGAAATCCAGACGGAACCTTTGGAAGGGCCATGTCGTGTGCTGAACTATCTGCCATCTGGAGAATGGGTGAAAAGTAAATGAAAAGTGAAGAAAAATGGAGAAAAATAGGGTAAACTTGGAAAAAGTCAACCCTAGGAGAGAGAATATGGAAGAAAAAGTCAAAGCCCAGAAAAGTTCACTAAACCTGAGAGAAACTCGAGGGGAACAAGCCTAGAAAGGTGAAAATGACGAAAAGTGTGTCGAAATCGAATTCCAATCGATTCAAAGTGAAGGGAACTAAGAGGGTTTAGCGAATAAAGTTCGCGTAGGTGTAGACACCATTTTTGACCGTCCTCAAGACTTGGACGTCATCGTTTGAACACTCGATGATCATCCATGTTCGTGTTTGTCTTGAGTTCTCGGAGGTTTCGGCCGCGCGCCTTGCCTCAAGACCTCTCGACTTGTTTGTTTTGTGTTTGGTTTTGCACCAAACACTTGTTGTTTTGCTTCTGAGGGTGGGAAATAACTTGTTGGCCATCCCCACACCTCACCGGCCGTGGCTTGAGGCCACCGGCCCTGTTTTCTTGCTACTGGCCAAAGGTGTTGGTCGGTCGGCATTGTGTTTGGTCGGACGGCCACTGATTTTGGTCAATAAGCCACTTTTTCTGGCCGAGACCTTTTCTTGGGGAGGTTTGAACCTTTTGAACCTTGGTTTTAGCTTTCTGAAGAAGCTTGAACCATTTGAACCCATGGTTTTAGCTTCTTGAGGAAGCTTGAACCTTTTGAACCCTTGGTTTTTAGGAAGCTTGAACCTTTTGAACCTTTGTTCTAGCTTCTCCAAGAAGCATGAACCCTTTGTTCTAGCTTCTCCAAGAAGCTTGAACCGTTTTAACTTCTCCAAGAAGCTTGAACGCTTTCCCTAGTTTCTCCAAGAAGCTTGGCCTCTTTGCTCCAAGTTTCTAAGAGAACCTTGACCCTTTCTTAGCTTCTTGAGGAAGCTTGACCCCTTTGCTCTAGCTTCCTCAAAAAGCTTGGCCCTTTTGCTCCAAGCTTCTAAGAGAAGCTTGGCCCCTTTGCTCAAGCTTCTAAGAGAAGCTTGCACCTTTGTTCCTCTATAAAAGAAGAGCTCCTCTTCCATTGCAAGGGTTCCAAAACTTTTGCTAAGGCAAAAACCATACATATCTCACTACTTTGAGCTCCAAAGTCCATAGTTCTTGGCCCCTTTGCACACCAATTCTTAGCCTAACACCTCCATCATCAACCTAAGGATCTTGGAAGCCATTTTCAGAGGCTAAGGGACTGGTTTTCTGGACCAAGAAGCTGCTGTCCCCTTTTGGCTACAACGGTAACACACTTTACCCTCTTTTGGTCTTTATTTTGCTTCATATTTTAGCCTTACTTGTAGGCATTTTCGAGCTTTGTCATAAACTGAAAAAAGTCTTATTTTGAGCTCCTTTTGAAGTTTGTTTAATATCACTTTTGTGTTTGGGGTTGTTCACCCCCTCTTAGGCCTTGTTTGGCCTCTTTTTTGCGCTTTTTTTCGTGAGCTCCGGGACCACCTTGTCTTGGCCTTCTCACCACTGAAATCCTTGGATTTCAGCAGTGGGGATGGTGTTTTGAGGTCCTAAGAAGGAGAGGGGTGACCCTCTCCCTTGTTGTCTTGTTTTCTAGCATTTTTGGCCTTCCAAAGGGGCTCCTATTTGCATGCTTATGCATGTGTAGAGTAATCCTCCTCAAGGCCTTTCAAAGGGGCCTTTACTTGTATGCTTCCTTGGCTGATTCCAGGCCCTTTTTAGCGAGTTTTAGGGCTGTCATAACCTCTTTCCTGAGGTGGTTTTGCCATTTTGTTTGTCTATCATGTATGTGTAGAACAACCCTTTGCATGGCCTTCCAAAGGAGCACTTCATTCAAACATGTATTGACTGAGTTTCAGTGGTTATTTGGGCATATTTTGGCATGGCATACTTCTGTTTTTGGCTGGTTTGGTGACCTCTCATATGCTTCATATAGTGGTAGTGCAAATCATGATTCACTAGCTTACTTTGCATGCTTTGGTGGCCCTTGATTCTAGCACTTTTTGACCATGCCACAAACTAATTTTGTGCGTATTTTGGACTGCCTTAGCTCTGTTTTGGGGCCTCATGGTCGAATGTTTCTTGCTATGCATGGTTGTAGTTCAATACCCTTGCCGAGCTTCATGTTTTGGAGCCTATTGCATGCCTATGTTGAGGTGTTTCTATGTTTTGGCATCATTGTGCATCATATTTCAGGGCTTATATGTATGCCATATTCCCATGTTTTCCACTCTTTAAATGCGTTTGAGAGTTATGCACGAAAACCTCATTTTTGGACCATTACATGAGCTTCATTTTCGGGCATGTCAAGCCACCATTTTAGCACATATGGCCACTGATTTAGACATGGCTGAGGCTTGTCCATATTAGTTTAAGTCCATCTTTTGCTTGTTGCTAAAATGTTGTTACATTGCTTCATGTTTGCATGCTTTGGTTGCATCATGTCTTGCATGCTCATTGTTTGAATATTGTCACATGCTTGCATGTTTGCATGTTTGTCCACATGTTCATGTTGCATACTTAGCTCGCATGCTTAGGTTGCATAGCATATCATGCATCTCTTGCCTCTTGATCGAACCATGATAGAGGTTGGGGGCATCTTGTTTGTTTTGTGTGCATTTCATTTGACATTGAAGTTGCACACTTTGGCTTATCGGGCCATCATTCATTGAAATGCGTGATTGGTGGCTCGAGGACTGAGGGCCACACTCCCTTAAGTCCATAACATGATGGGGAGGGTGGTTGTGCAAACATTTGCTTTAGAAATGCATTGTCATGCCTTGTCTGTCCTCTGCTGCTGTCAAACAGGGTTCTGCAGGAAGAAATGGCCGGCCGACCACATTCAGTGTCGGTCAGCCATGCATTGTTGGCCGAGAGCCTCACAACTAGGCGATGACCACTTTTCCATAGACGGTGACCATCTCTCTTGGCCGGTGACATCCCACAGTGTTCAGGGAGTGTTCCATAACCAACCTTGGGACTTGTGCAGTCTTCAGAGGTGCAGGGCAGTGTAAACAGAGGCAACTGTGGCATGGCAACAGGTTTCCGGGCGAGGCAAATCGAGCATGCATCATCCCATCATTCCGAGGCGGGGCTGCAGCCGCCTTCCTCCTGTAATTAATTAGAAGTTTTGTAATATTTAATTAGCTAGAGTAGTTAATTATTTTTTCAGTTTGTATTATTTATTCAGACCCTCCGATCGAGGGCAATTGTGTAATAAGTATGCGTGAGTGTGTGTATGTCTTCCAACCCTATTTCTTTCTCCCTTTTATTTAACCGCTTACGATGGTTAGATTTAGGGCATATTTCAATTAGCATCCTTATGCTATGCATGCGTGCATCATTCATCTGTCATGCACACACCGGGCTCGGCGCCTTATACAAACTGCATTGTATTTCAATTCCTATTTGAATGCATGTATCAAGTTGCATTTCACATGACATCTTAGAATAGCCGAGCCCATTTCTAGTTGCATTTTGCATGTGTTACATTAGCCATCTTAACATGAACTAGGATCATGCATCTGATTACTAACTAGTTTCTGTTTTGGCTTAGAGTACTCGGTAAGCTTTTACGCTTTAGCATCTTGCATGAGTGTGAGTGTTAACATGATAGCATGCTTGCCATGAGGCTAACTGCTTATGTGATATAACTGTCTGAATGTCTGTGGGTGAAGGTTGGATTGCTTGAATTGGAATAATTCGTCGAAACTCGTGTTTTAGCCTACTTGCGAGTAGCAAAATTCAATCCATTTTCAAAACAAACGGATGTGCGATGCTTTGTTCAAACTTAGGCAATCCAGTCTATACTTGTATGATGTGTGCATCACATAGTAATTCTAGGCTAATAATCGGAATAAGAGCACATAATGTTTTCAAAACTCGATATCATGGTTAGTAGAGGCCGATCTTTGATCGGGCGAGCGGGGGTGCTCATAGCTGACCTTCCCCAATCGTACCAAAGTTCCCGAGCCGAGGCAACTTTGGTGATGATAGACACATGGCCTTAGGCAATGAGTCAGGATTTCCTAAATTCCCCCAAAATAAATATTTAGGTGGCGACTCTGTATCTGGCAAAGTAGTCCATGTTTGGCACTTCTTTCTAAAAATCAATTTTTTTAAATGATTTGTCGGATTTGGACTCTTTGGTGATTTATCGGTCTTACATTGCACTTTGCGAGACTAGATTCAGAACCGTGACAATTTGAGTCCGAACTATAGTGAGCCCTATTGAACAAAACGGGAGATTCCCTCCTGGGGCGTTCGGGGGACGTCTACAGTTTTTGGCGACTCTGCTGGGGATTTAGAGAACTTGACTCGAACTCGTGATATCTTGTTTTGACTACACTTATGTGTTTCTTTGCATTGCATGTGCATTGGTGCGCCTAAGTCACAATGTTTGCCGTTTGCTATTCCTGAACGGTTTGCTGGAGGCTCGCTTTGAGAAGCGTGCCATAAGGCTGACCGCTTACGGGCTCAGCCACGTTGGGAACACAAACCCCGATTTTTACCGGGGCACCCTTTTTGACCATTTGACCTAGTGCATATCGGAATCCATAGTGACTATTCCAAACTAGGACAGGTTGCTTACCCGATTATAGGTTGTTTGAAACCGTTGCGTGCGTAGTGAAACCCTAGCTCCTGACAAAATAGGACAGGGAAACCCTACCCCAACAATGGGGTGTTTTGGCTCTCACTTGCTTGCTATGTGCTTTTTGGAGTGCGTCTCTACAGGAATGCATGTATCAGTTTGCAAGTCCGGGCATCAGGCCTGCGGGCATAAGTATTTGGAAGAATCAGTTTTACCTAAGGGTATCAGTTTACAGGCAGAACTTGTGGCAAAATTCTGTAGGGGGGCACAGTCATTCAGCTTTGCTCATTTTGGTTTTGGTGAAATCAGGTTGAGGTGCTGTCTATTTTTTCTTTTGCAGGGTAGTCTGGGAACCATAGCTTTAGAAGGCTCCAATATCCCCTAGGTGCATTGGACTTATGTTGATAGACTTTGTCGGGTCAGAGATTTAATTCAAGGGCAATCAGTGTTCCTTTGCTAGAGGCAGGGTAAAAGGGTCAGTCAGGCACAGATCACCAGTTCAATAGTTCCCAGATCAGTGGCCCTTATCCACCCCACTAGTGAACAGTCAGGCTGAGGCCTCAGTTTTTATCACAGAGGTAGATATACCAGTCAGTCAACCGGAACAATAGAACATAGCAGGGATGGAGGAAATGATGCGTCAACTCCAAGAGAGCATGAAAACCATGCAGCAGGATGCTGCCCGCCAAGTGGAATTTGCCAAACAGCAGGCTGCGGTCATGGCCCAGCAGGCAGAGCTAATCACCAGACTGTAACAACAAAACGGAGCCTCGGCTTCGCATCAAGCTCCTCCACCAGCAGGGGTTCCGACACCCGGGGAAACACCAAATGTCCAGGAAGATACAGACATTCCGACAGGGCCAGCTCCGCCCCCAATCTTACCCCAGCTATCTAAAGCACCAATCAACCTACTGGACTCTCCCTTTGAGTTCGAGGTAGACCATACAGCGTTGAAGTTGAGCAAGCTTGAAAAGTTGTTCAAGAAATCCCAGGGGGTAAAGTCCATCCCGGACATTGAGGACGGGTACATCAACGCAGCTGTGACACTGCCAGATAGGTTCAAGATGCCACAAATTGACTGCTTTGACGGATCCAGGGATCCCATGGTACATCTACGGTTGTTCTCAGACATACTACGGCCGATGGGCCTCACCAGACTACAGAAGATTTCATTATTCGACTGGACCCTGTCGGGTGTGGCAGCCATCTGGTATGCAAAATTGGAAGACGATGTCAAGAGGAATTGGAATGAGATGGCCGAGGCCTTCGTTGCACAGTACTCCAATAACACGCAAATCGAGATCACAACCCGTGATCTTGAGATGATAAGGCAGGAGCCTAAGCAGAGCTTTTCTGAATTCGTAACCCGCTGGAGGGCCAAGGCCTTAATGATGACCATTAGGCCCACTGACAAGGATCAAATACGGATGGTTGTGCGCAACCTCCAACCCAAACTAATGCAGAAAATGATCGTGTTTCCCTTCCCTACCTTTTCAGATCTGCATGAGATGGGAGTACGGATCAAGGACGCTATGAAGCAAGGCCTCATTGACCAGGAGAAGGAGTAGCCCAGGAGGGCATTTTCCCGCAGTTCAAATGCGACCACCAGTGGTGATGCGGCCACAAGATCGTCTGAAGTGGGCATGGTCACCACCACCACATCAAAAACAGCTACCCCATTCACCGGTGCGTCCGGAAGTAGCTCACAGAAGGCCAAATATCCACCCCGAGTCAAGAGGGTTTTCACCCCACTTATATGCCTTTGTCAAAGGCTCTAGAGGTCTTAATCCGGAAAGGACATCTGAAACCATTGGAACAATAGCCTGTACCTGATCCTCTCCCTCCAAAGCATGACCGGATTAAGTATTGTGCCTACCATCAACAAACCGGTCATGAGACCGATAGCTGCTTTCGTCTGTGCCGTGATGTACAAGATTTGTTTGACAACAAGGTCATTGCCGCCCCAGTCTAGCAAAGTCTATCATCACTGGATCAGTGAACTTGTGGGGGATAATGTGATTTTATCGGGGGATGAACCACCTGAGGGAGGCGCTCAGTTTACTCCGGATGTGGCGTTTGGCACGCACTATTTTGAGCATTTGCGAATGCTAGTTTTGGTACTTTCTGACTTGGGTGTTGAGTCAATTCTGTGGTTTTGTTTTCAGTTTGTCTCTTTGTTTTAAGTCAATTTTTTTGATTAAGGGTTTGTCTTGTTCTATCGAGTCAGTCTTGTTGTACAAAGGTCGGGTGATTCCGGGGGTGTTACCTCGGGTATCAGCATTTTGTTTTGCGTTTGACTTTTTGTTTTCTTTTGAGTCTGTTTCTGCCTGGAGCTAGTTACACCAACAAATTTGAATGAAACAGCAATAATTTTCACACTCTTGTGTTTGCTTCTGCCTTGTGCCAGTTATGCTAGAAGTTCTGAATGAGATGGCAGTATTTGACTAAGAACTGCGTCTTTCTGTGCCTTTTTAAGTCATTGCATTGACCTAAGTTTTTCAAAACTTTTTCAAACACTGCGGTGAAAATGAAGAGGAAGGAATTCCTCGGGATTTGCAAAAATTTTTGATCAATTGAGAGAAAGAGAGGCATGCTAAGCCCTTAATGGTTGAGATCATGCTTGTTAATGTCAGTACTGAGAAGGATCTCGGCTTGATCCAGATTGGTTCTACTCTGTCTTCAGCGCGAGCGATTTGTCGCTTTCTTAAAAGTTTTCAAAAAAATGTTTTGCGCGGTCCTGCGAAGACCTGTGTGGAATTGCTCTTGAGATTGTGCAGCCTAGGATCACTCTCAACCTCCAAACTCAACACCCTCTTGCTTTCAAACCTCGAACTCGGACTCAGAAGGTTTAAAGGTCAACCACAATGTGAAGCCTGTATGGCCAGATTCGAAGCAGCCCTTGAACTAGGGGCAGGAAAGTCAAATCAAGAAGATCCGATGCCGTCAAAAGAAGCTTGCAAAGCTAGATCAGAAACACCCCTCGAACTAGGGGCAAAAATGTCAAAGGTGCTCGAAGAGTCAAAAAATTGGGATGTTTCTCAAGATAACAAAGATCGGCGAGAATGCCAAATCCTAGAAGGGAGGAAAGAAGAAAGAATTGTTGAAGGATAACTGAGTTCCTATCCACAACACTAGGGGCAAATTCAGCCCCCATTGGGTGGACTCCTGCATTGTCAGCGAACAGCAGTCATTCTCTTGGATTCAGATGACTTCTGGATCTCAAAACCATTTGACATGGACAAAGCTACACTTTTACCCTTGAGAGGCTCACTGGGCCGAAAACCCAGAAGGGCGACCCAGGCAAAAGTTAGAGCAAGAAAAAGAACAAAAAGAACAAAAAATAAAAAATAAAAATGCAAAGAATGAAAAAAAAGAAAAGAAAAGAAAAAGGAAAAAGAAGAAAAGAAATGAAAAGAAAAGAAAAGAAAAACAGAGCTCGCTAGGTCTAAAACCCAGAAGGGCGGCCTTGGCAAAAGGAGAGGTTAATACACGAGTGTGCCTTAACCCCGAACTACGTAAAGCTTGATTCCCATCTTTGGGATACGTAGGCAACTTCATTCTGAAGTCCAGCCATAAAACACTTCAAATTCGACTATGTCTATGTGATGGTTCTGGTCATCTTTATCTTCTCTATATTCGAGAGTTCGGTTGTGATCGTCACTCTGAGGACTGATTACAATGCGCTGCGGTGCTATCCAAACAAGGGGCAACTTTCCGTTGCCATACAGTGTGCTGTGGTGTTATTCAAACAAGGGGCAACTTTCCGTTGCCATGCGGTATGCTTCAAACAAAGGGGCAGTTTTCTATTGTTTTGGATATGAGGTTGTGCATCTCAAGAGTGGGTTCCGTGCTCGTTGAGCAGTGGCCGTTTGCAAAAATAGTTTCTGAGAATTTTTACTGAGATTGACTAATTTTCTCAAAAAATTGTTCCATTTTCCCAAAACTGGACCACTTCTTGGACCAAAAAAAGAAAAATTTTCAGTGCTCATAACCTGACTTGCATGATTTCAAATCAAATATCGAACAAGTATGTTAATCTAACTCTCATATTGGTCAAAATTGTTTTAATAGAAAACCAAAACAAAAAAGGATGGTCAAAATGATGAACTAGGGGCACAGTTGAGTTCGGTTTTCTGTCTTTCCCCCTTTATCAACATACTTGCCAGAAGGGCATCATACTTGCAAGAAAAGGGCACAACTGAAGCTAACAACAAAGGGCTGAAAGCTCTCTCATCCTCCAAGCAACGAGATATCAAGCCAAGTGTGAAGCACAAACTGGAATGGATCAAGATATTCCACTCCCTCATCTGGACATATCTGATCACGTCCAAACTCCCCAGCAAAGCATCGTCAACCGATGTCAGCTGCAGATTTGCTACACACCCAATTGTAGCGCAGCCCCTCTGTGGAAGAAACTCACTGTTGTGAACAAGAAGAAGAATCTAGCGGAATGCTAGGGACAAAACCCCACGACTTTCTATTTATCCATCAACCACTCAGGGGAGAGATTAAAAAATGAGAGATTGAAGAATAGAGAGATGTGTGCTGAGAGAAAAAAATGAGGAAAAGGGCTTTTTCAGAAAAATAGAGATTGAGTGCTAGAGTGATGTGAGAATCACAAATGAGAGAGGGTGGGAAACACTACCCAAGGAAACAGGCTCCCTGTGCACGTCTGAGTGTTATGTCTTTTGTTTTGTTTCGATTCTTGTTTTGAATCGTTTCGAGTGTTCCTCGATGTGTTCAGGTTGTTTACCTTTTGTTTTTCTTTGATGAGTCATTTTTGTTGTGGTCAGTCGTAGGCTCAATACCCAGTTAAGAACTCACTTCTCAATATAAAATTCAAAAATAAAATGGTTTTGCGCTCAGGGTGCTATGACATTCTCCACATTTGTGCAAGACAGAATTTCATAAAACCGTAGGGTTCAACCCAGGTCATGTGAGAACAGTAGAACCAGGACCTATCTGAAGCTATAATGGTTCCGGACTGCAAAGCAAAGAAAAGAGGGAAAATGTCAGGTATCCGAGTTTGTTTCAACTTCAGTAAGTTCCGAGATTACATTCCGTGTGTACCCCTTCAGGTCTTGCCAATGCTTCGAAGTATGAGTGTGCCTCTACCTCAAGCTCAAGATCAAGTCTGCTTCAAGCCAGAATGGCGATCAAAAGTGCTCTCCCTGAGTGCTCTCCCTGAGTACCATTCCCTGCCAGAGGCATCTTGGTTGTGTTCGCGATGAGTTCCTAGGAGACTAACTGCGACGGTAGAAACTAGAGTTCGAATGGCTGTTGCCTAGAACGCAAAGGTTCGGGATTTTCGAGACTAAAGTCTGGTTTAAATGCCCAGAGGCGTGTCCTCGGCTTGAAATCTATATGGAAGCCCCATAGGTTGAGATAGCGTGTATGCACCTCAATTCTGGATACTGAACCAACCTAGTCTGTCACCCCGTTGGAGAATAAGGAAAGTTGTGAATATGATCAAGAAGAAAGGCAACATCCAAAGTGTTCTACATGAAGAACCCTTGTCAGTATTCCAGAGCCTTCGTACTGTCAGTTGAAGGTAAGTGTTCGAAGAGCACGAGGGGAGATCCCCGTTAGAGTAGAGCAGTTCTTTGCCACCACTCATCCCATGAGGTGCTTTCTAAAGTGCCGCTTTGTCCATTTATTGCTTTCCTTAAGCATCATGTATTGTAATGCATTGTACCTATCTCGCCTCTTTCCCGTTCATGCACGATATTGTCTGTACGGTTCATTCAAAGAAGTTCCATTTAAGATTATTTATTTAGTGTATCAATCACACCTCATTCACCCTTAGTGTATCTATCACACTTTCTTCATTTACTTTAGTGTATCTATCACACTTTCTTCATTTACTTTAGTGTATCTATCACACTTTCTTCATTTACTTTAGTGTATCAATCACACTTCATTTACTTTTGTGTATCAATCACACTTCATTCGCTTAGTATATCAATTACATTTCATTCATTTTGTGTATCTATCACACACATTTTCACTTTTGTGTATCTATCACACACATTCTCATTTTGTGTATCTATCACGCACATATTTATTTTTCTGTATCTATCACACGCATTCTCATTTTGTGTATCCATCACACATTTTATTTACTTTAGTGTATCCATTACACACTTTATTTACTTTAGCGTATCCATCACACACGTCATTTATTTTAGTGTATCCATCATACTTCATTATCTTTAGTATATCAATCATACTTTGTTCACTAAGTGCATCTATCACACTTCGTGTTCACCTTTAGTATATCCATCATACTTGTTCGCTAAGTGCATCTATCACACTTCGTGTTCACCTTTAGTATATCCATCATACTTGTTCCCTAAGTGCATCTATCACACTTCGTGTTCACCTTTAGTATATCCATCATACTTGTTCACTAAGTGCATCTATCACACTTCCTGTTCACATTAAGTATATCAATCATACTTGTTCACTAAGTGCATCTATCACACTTCGTGTTCACCTTTAGTATATCTATCATACTTGTTCACTAAGTGCATCTATTACACTTCGTGTTCACATTTAGTATATCTATGATACCTGTTCACTAAGTGCATCTATCACACTTCGTGTTCACATTTAGTATATCAATCATACTTGTTCACTAAGTGCATCTATCACACTTCGTGTTCACATTTAGTATATCAATCATACTTTGTTCACTAAGTGCATCTATCACACTTTGTGTTCACCTCTAGTGTATCCATCACACTTGTTCACTTAGTGCATCGATCACACTTTGTGTTCACCTATTGTGTATCCATCACACTTGTTCACTTAGTGCATCTACCACACTTTGTGTTTGCCTTTTGTGTATCCATCACACTTTGCTCACTTCACTCATTTAGTGTATCAATCGCACTTTGTTCATATAGTGTATCTATCACACACTCGCTTTGTACCTGTCACACTGTGCTCACCACACTCTCTTAGTGTATCTATCACGCGCTCAGCTGCTGTATCTATCACATTTTGCTTCATATAGTGTATCTATCACATGCTCACTTTGTGTATCTATCACACATTCGCTTTTTGTGTCCATTACACTGTGCTCACAAAATTCGCTTTGTGTATCAATCACACACTCTCGCTTTGTGTATCTATCATACCTTGTTCACTTAGTGCATCTATCATACTTTGCGTTCACCTTTTTTGTGTATCCATCACACTACATCCGCTTTGTGTATCTACCACACATGCTCACTTTGTGTATCTGTCACACGTTCGCTTTGTGTATCTATCACACATGCACACTGTATTCGTAGTGAGAATTGCAGTAATTCTCTTACACCCTTTCTGCATTGTAATGTAGCTTGGTTTCTACTTGCTTAAAACTGTTGCATTGTTATGCTTCGTTACAGCTTTCTTTGCATGATCATAAGTTATGCTCGGCTTTGTGCATTGTTATTGCATTTCGCCCCTGCCCTCGGGCGCATATCTTTGTCTGTAGCTTGTATGCTTTGTCTAAGTCTTCGGCCTTGTCAAAAATGGGTCGTCTCTGGGCTTTGACATTCACTTCCGTCATTGTTATGACTTTCGAGTTCTGTCAAAGAGGGGCAACTGTAAACACCCCATTTTTGACCGTTCTTAAGACTTGGACGTCATCGTTTGAACACTCGATGATCATCCATGTTCGTGTTCGTCTTGAGTTCTCGGAGGTTTCGGCCGCGCGCCTTGCCTCAAGACCTCTCGACTTGTTTGTTTTGTGTTTGATTTTGCACCAAACACTTGTTGTTTTGCTTCTGAGGGTGGGAAATAGCTTGTTGGCCATCCCCACACCTCACCGGCCGTGGCTTGAGGCCACCGGCCCTGTTTTCTTGCTACCGGCCAAAGGTGTTGGCCGGTCGGCATTGTGTTTGGTCGACCGACCACTGATTTTGGTCAATTAGCCACTTTTTCTGGCCGAGACATTTTCTTGGGGAGGTTTGAACCTTTTGAACCTTGGTTTTAGCTTCTTGAGGAAGCTTGAACCTTTTGAACCTTTGTTCTAGATTCTCCAAGAAGCTTGAACCCTTTGCCTAGCTTCTCCAAGAAGCTTGGCCCCTTTGCTCCAAGCTTCTACCCTTTCTTAGCTTCCTGAGGAAGCTTGACCCCTTTGCTCTAGCTTCCTCAAAAAGCTTGGCCCTTTTGCTCCAAGCTTCTAAGAGAAGCTTGGCCCCTTTGCTCAAGCTTCTAAGAGAAGCTTGCACCTTTGTTCCTCTATAAAAGAAGAGCTCCTCTTCCATTGCAAGGGTTCCAGAAATTTTGCTAAGGCAAAAACCATACATATCTCACTACTTTGAGCTCCAAAGTCCATAGTTCTTGGCCCCTTTGCACACCAACTCTTAGCCTAACACCTCCATCATCAACCTAAGGATCTTGGAAGCCATTTTCAGAGGCTAAGGGACTGGTTTTCTGGACCAAGAAGCTGCTGTCCCCTTTTGGCTACAAGGGTAACACACTTTACCCTCTTTTGGTCTTTATTTTGCTTCATATTTTAGCCTCACTTGTAAGCATTTTCAAGCTTTGTCATAAACTGAAAAAAGTCTTATTTTGAGCTTCTTTTGAAGTTTGTTTAAGATCACTTTTGTGTTTGGGGTTGTTCACCCCCTCTTAGGCCTTGTTTGGCCTCTTTTTTGCGCTTTTTTTTGTGAGCTCCGGGACCACCTTGTCTTGGCCTTCTCACCACTGAAATCCTTGGATTTCAGCGGTGGGGATGATGTTTTGAGGTCCTAAGAAGGAGAGGGGTGACCCTCTCCCTTGTTGTCTTGTTTTCTAGCATTTTTGGCCTTCCAAAGGGGTTCCTATTTGCATGTTTCAAAGACATATTTCAGGCCTTTTTTGGTGAGTTTTAAGGCCTTCATAGGCTCTATCTAGAGCCCATTTTCCTATATAAAGTGCCTATTATGCATGTGTAGAGTAATCCTCCTCAAGGCCTTTCAAAGGGGCCTTTACTTGTATGCTTCCTTAGCTCATTCCAGGCCCTTTTTAGTGAGTTTTAGGGCTGTCATAACCTCTTTCTAGAGATGGTTTTACCATTTTGTATGTCTATCATGTATGTGTAGAACAACCCTTTACATGGCCTTCCAAAGGAGCACTTCATTCTAACATGTATTGATTGAGTTTCAGTGGTTATTTGGCCATATTTTGGCATGGCATACTTCTATTTTTGGCTGGTTTGGTGATCTCTCATATGTTTCATATAGTTGTAGTGCAAATCATAGTTCACTAGCTTACTTTGCATGCTTTTGTGACCTTTGATTCTAGCACTTTTTAACCATGCCATAAACTGATTTTGTGCGTATTTTGGACTGCCCTAGCTCTGTTTTAGGGCCTCATGGTCGAATGTTTCTTGCTATGCGTGGTTGTAGTTCAATACCCTGGCCTAGCTTCGAGTTTTGGAGCCTATTGCATGCCTATGTTGAGGTGTTTCTATGTTTTGGCATCATTGTGCATCATATTTTAGGGCTTATATGTATGTCATATTCCCATGTTTTCCACTCTTTAAATGCGTTTGAGAGTTATGCATGAATACCTCATTTTTGGGCCATTACATGAGCTTCATTTTGGTGCATGTCAAGCCACCATTTTAGCACATATGGCCACTAATTTAGACATGGCTGAGGCTTGTCCATATTAGTTTAAGTCCATCTTTTGCATGTTGCTAAAATGTTGTTACATTGCTTCATGTTTGCATGCTTTGGTTGCATCATATCTTGCATGCTCATTGTTTGAATATTGTCACATGCTTGCATGTTTGCATGTTTGTCCACATGTTCATGTTACATACTTAGCTCGCATGCTTAGGTTGCATAGCATATCATGCATCTCTTGCCTCTTGATCGAACCATGATAGAGGTTGGAGGCGTCTTGTTTTGTGTGCATTTCATTTGACATTGAAATTGCACTCTTTGGCTTCTCGGGCCATCATGCATTGAAATGCGTGATTGGTGGCCCGAGGACTGAGGGCCACACTCCCTTGAGTCCATAACATGATGGGGAGGGTGGTTGTGCAAACATTAGCTTTAGAAATGCGTTGCCATGCCTTGTCTGTCCTCTGCTGCTGTCCAACAGGGTTTTGCAGGAAGAAATGGCCGACCGACGACATTCAGTGCCGGCCGGCCATGCATTGTAGGCCGAGAGCCTCACAACTGGTCGATGACCACTTTTCTATAGCTGGTGACCATCTCTCTTGGCCGGTGACATCCCACAGTGTTCAGGGAGTGTTCCATAACCAACCTTGGGACTTGTGCAGTCTTCAGAGGTGTAGGGCAGTGTAAACAGAGGCAACTGTGGCATGGCAACAGGTTTCTGGCCGAGGCAAATCGAGCATGCATCATTCCATCATTCCGAGGCGGGGCTGCGACCACCTTCCTCCTGTAATTAATTAGAAGTTTTGTAATATTTAATTAGCTAGAGTAGTAAATTATTTATTCAGTTTGTATTATTTATTCAGACCCTCCGAGCGAGGGCAATTGTGTAATAAGTATGCGTGAGTGTGTGTATGTCTTCCAACCCTATTTCTTTGTCCCTTTTATTTAACCGCTTATGATGATTAGATTTAAGGCATATTTCAATTAGCATCCTTATGCTATGCATGCGTGCATCATTCATCTGTCTTGCACACACCGGGCTCGGCGCATCATACTAACTGCATTGTATTTCAATTCTTATTTGAATACATGTATCAAGTTGCATTTCACATGACATCCTAGAATAGCCGAGCCCATTTCTAGTTGCATGTTGCATGTGTTACATTAGCCATCTTAACATGAACTAGGATCATGCATTTGATTACTAACTAGTTTCTGTTTTGGCTCGGAGTACTAGGTAAGCTTTTATGCTTTAGCATCTTGCATGAGTGTGAGTGTTAACATGATAGCATGCTTGCCATGAGGCTAACTGCTTATGTGATATAACTACCTGAATGCCTGTGGGTGAAGGTTGGGTTGCTTGAGTTGGAATAATTCGTCGAAACTCGTGTTTTAGCCTACTTGCGAGTAGCAAAATTCAATCCATTGTCAAAACAAACGGATGTGCGATGCTTTGTTCCAACTTAGGCAATCCAGTCTATACTTGTATGATGTGTGCATCACATAGTAATTCTAGGCTAATAACCGGAATAAGAGCACATAATGTTTTCAAAACTCGATATCATGGTTAGTAGAGGCCGATCTTTGATCGGGCGAGCGGGGGTGCTCATAGCTGACCTTTCCCAATCGTACCCAAGTTCCCGAGCCGAGGCAACCTTGGTGATGACAGACACGTGGCCTTAGGCAATGAGTCAGGGTTTCCTAAATTCCCCCAAAATAAATATTTAGGTGGCGACTCTGTATCTGGCAAAGCAGTCCATGTTTGGCAATTCTTTCTAAAAATCAGTTTTTCGAAACGATTTGCCGGATTTGGTGATTTATCGATCTTACATTGCACTTTGCAAGACTAGATTCAGAACCGTGACAATTTGAGTTCGAACTGTAGTGAGCCCTAATGAACAAAACGGGAGATTCCCTCCCAGGGCGTTCAGGGGACGTCTACAGTAGGGCGTTGGAAAACGCGTATGCTCAAATCTAAGAGGGAAAGTGTCTAGAGAGAGAGAGGGGGAAGGATTTCAGCTCTAGAGAAGTAAGGAAATGAAGTGTTGCAACTTATACTTAAAGACCCGCGCATGAAAAGACAAATTTGCCCCGAATTGCCATTGCTGGCCGGCAGGTGGTCGGCAAAGCTCATTGGTGGCCAGCAAGGCCTTTCCATGGCCGGTAGGTAGCCGGCTGCTTCCCTTTGAGTCCTGATGCTGTTTTGTGTCTTTGTTTCCCAAGAGTTGCAAAGAAGGTTCACTGTTGGGTCTAGATTGCCTCTACGGAAGCTCAAAACTGTGTTTTGGCGTACGATGTTCATCATTTGTCAACATGAAAGAGGTGTATCATTTTTAAACATGTTATAATTCCTCCGGGAGGTAAACTGGAAGGTACCCATCGAATGTCATTTTTGTGTGTTTTATGCTCTCATTCTCTTTTGCATAGAAAATGCATTTATGTATGTTGCATGCGTGTCTTGCATCATTCATGATTCATGCATAGAATATGCTATCAATCTTGCATAGAACACGCCATCAATTCCGCATAGAATATGCTCTTGCTCTTGCTCATTATTTCATGTGTAGAACATGCTTGTATTTCATGCATAGAACATGCTTTTGATTTGCATCATACGTCGATTGTCCATCTTGAATTGAATACTTTGTGCATCTATCGCACTTGTTCACTTTGTGCATCTATCACGCTTGCTCATTTTGTGCATCTATCGCATACTAACCGGCAAACGATATTGTATGTACGGTTCATTCAGAGGAATTATAGGCATTCATGTCTCAGTGTGAGAACCTGCATAACTTTGCAGGTGAGATTGTTCGTGCATCTATCATACACCTCTCTTGTTATCTCAGGACGCGTGAAGCGCAGCCCTGGGCGGGTTTCATCTTGGGACGTGCGAAGCATGAGCCCGAGCGGTTTTCTTATTATCGTAAAATGCGTGACTCGCGGCCCTAGACTGGTTTCATCTCGGGACGTGCGAAGCATGAGTCTGAGCGATTTTCATGTTGTATCTCGGGACCCGTGAAATGCGGGCCCGAGCGAATTTTCTTGTCTCTCGGGACGCATGAAATGTAACCTTGAGCGGGTTTTCTCTTGTTTCTCAAGACGCGTGAAACACGACCCCAAGTGGTTTTCGTTCTCTTGTTTCTCAGGATGTGTTAGACACGACCCCGTGCGATTTTTTATCTCAGTTTCTCAGGGTGCGTGAAACGTAACCCTGAGTGGTGTTTTCTTTCCTCGTCTCTTATTTTGATGTGGTTAGAGTGCGTTTTATCTCTTGTATGGAAACCTGTATTGGTTTTAAGTTTGAAGCTAGTCATTCATATGTTGTTATCTTGCTTATTGTATTCATTCTTGCTTATCACATTTTCCATTACCTATTGCATTATCTTGCATGATCATGAGTTTTCAAAATAGTCAGTTTCGCGAAGCGTGTGAGTCCAACTATCAAAGTTTTTGTGCATATCATTTGCATCTTGCCCCAGAACTACGCTGGTTTGATTCCTTGCAAAGGAATACGTAGGCAGCCTGCAGGTGCAACCATTTATTTTTGTCTCAATTGTTTGTCTAAGTCTTACGGCCTTGTCAAAATGGGTCGTCTTTGGGCTTTGACATTCACTCATGTTATTTCATGACTCCGAGTTCTGTCAAAGAGGGGCAACTATAGACACCCCATTATTGACGGCCCTTACGACTTGGACACCATCACATGCACACCCGATGATGAACATATTTGCTCGCCAAGTGCTCGAAGTCCTCAGCGGAATGCCACAGCTTTGAGCCTTTCGAACCCTATACCCTTTTTGCCTCATTTCTGGACCAAGCCTTAGTCTTTCAAGCCTGCAGCTTCTGGTGGCTTGCCGGCCTCCTTTTAAGGCTACCGGCCATCACTTTTGGGCTGCCAACAACTAGTGATGGCCAGCCAGCTACCGGTGTATTTTGCAGATATTTTATGCCAGTTGTGCCAGCTGTTTGCACAGATGCATGCATCTATCCCCATGGGTGGGCCTGGATCCCCTTGAGGGAATTTCATGTTTTCTATATATAGAAGCCCCCTCTCTCATGTTTTAAGGTTAGAAAATTTTGAGATCAAAAATTTTCCTCTCTCTTTACCAAATCTCTAGACTTTTGCCTACAAATCTTCAATCTTTGCCTATACACCCTTAACCAAATCTTCTCATCTTTGAGCTAAGGTATTCTTGAGCTTGGTTTCAGCTCTTGAGGGTGTTGTTTGCTTGGTTTTGTTGCTTGAATTGCTTTTTCTCTTTAAGAGGTATAAGGCTTTACCTATTTACTTGCTTTCTCTACTACTTTTCCTACTGTTTTTCCATTGTTTTCGGCTGTCAAAACTCTGTGTTTTTTCGGATGAAGCTTGGGTTTAAGGCCAGTAAGGGTTGAGGGGTTGATAGCCCTTCTTTATACCTTGTTTTGGAGGCCTTTGCCCTTGTGTTCCCACCCTTTTACTATCTTTTTCCAAGCTTTTAAACACTGATTTTCAAAGCTTTTTCAGTGGCCAAAATCATGTTTTGAAGTCCAAAATTGAAGGGGTTAGCCTCCCATTTTGGTGTCTTGCTTACGAGCCTAGCTTGTGTCATGTTTTGGCATATTAATCTTGCTTTTTAACTCAATTCAAGCATGTTTTAAGGCATATTTTAGACTGTTTTAACACTATTTTGGACTATTAGTTGCATTTGAGCTTTGTTTTGCATGCTTATAGTGTAATTGTCCTCATGAGTTTGGTGCTCTACGCCTTAGACACCTTCTCCTTTGAGTTGATAGCATTTATTTATGCTTTTCTCACTCATTTTCATCACTAATAATCTCTGCAACCTCCCTCATTTCTTGGCTTTTTGTTTTGCTTTGAAAATGGTTCAAACAATTTGTTTGTTCAAAGCATGAGATTGATATGTCAAATTTAATGGTTTAATCCCTTAGGGGTTTCATTACTAATGGTATGATGTCTCTTTCATGCCTAAAACAACTTTTGGTTTGAGTCTTCTTTCCATTAGAGGACTTAATCTAACCCACTGGACTTAATTGATTAAAGGATGGTTGGTAATTTAAAATTGAGTAACTAAAATTGAGGCTAAAAAATGGTGCAAGATAATAATTTTGTTATGTTCAACCGGACGTTAATTGAACACATGGATGTTTGAACCATTTCATACTTACTAGTGATGAAATGATTTAAGTCCCCGAGGTTACCACTTCCCTTGATCATTCATGAAAGGGAGGAGGTTTGTGTCTTATTTTGTTTTTCATTTATTGAACTTGCACACTTGGTTTCACAAGCCATCATGCAATGAAATTGCATCCATTGATGGTTTATGAACTAAACTTGTTACTCATTTCATTTGCTCGTGAAAAGGAAGGGTGAGTTGCGCAAACAAACCCTTGAAATAACCTATATATGCTCTGTTTGTCCTCTATTGTAGCCAGATGAACCTGTGCAGCAGTGGTCGGCAGGCCACTTTTCGTGGCCGGCAGATGGCCGGTCGGACATCCCTGGTGGTTGGCAGCCTTCATCACTGGCCAGCCGGCCACTGATGTAAAATTGAGCAGTGTGTTTCTGAGGTTTATCAGAGTTGTTCTAGAAGTGGGCAACAGTGTTGGTGTTCAACTGTGCAATCAGAGGCATTCAGAAGCAAAACAGTAGCTTTTTGGGTGGAAAGCGAGCATGAGCATGAGCATTCTTTGCATATCAAGACTATTTAGCTTAAATATTTAGCTTACATATTGTTGTTCTTAATTAGTTGTAACTAGTTAATTTTGTCAATTGTTATAATTAATTAGTTAGTTAATTAGTTATTCAATTTCGTTTTGTACTAAATTCGTTTACTTTTTAGTTAGTTAATTCAAGTGCTATAATAATTAGTTAAGTAGCTTAGCTTGTTATTCATTTCGGTTTGTAATAGATAGCTTAATTAGTTTTAGCCCTAATTAGTTAGTTAATTAGCTGAGTTTATTCATTTGGACTCTCTTTCGTGAGAGCGCAACGTAATAATGTGCATGTCTTCCAATCCTACGTCTTTCTCTCTTTTATTTTATTAGCTTATGATGGCTAGTTTAGGGACATCACATTGCAATTAGTATTCTCCATGTTTGCATCCATTTGGATTGCATGCATCGAGGCTCTGCGCATCATTCTAACTGTAGTTAGTTTAATACTTCTTTGAATACGTGCTTAGACCGCATGCTATTTAAATTGCTTCATATGCCATATTAGTAGCGGAGCCTATTAGTTGCATATCGCATGTATTGCATTAGTCATATTGCATAATTAGGGTCATGCATTTTTCTAACTCATTTATTTTGGCTCGGAGTACTAGGTGAGTCTTTACTCGCTTAAGCATAATCGCATGAGTGTTGATGTTGCCATGTCTATCATGCTTGCCATGAGGCTAAATGCTTAATTGATAAAACTATTTAAATGCCTGTGGATGAAGGCTTATTGCTTGAATTGGAATAATTTGAGTAATATTCATATGCGATGACTTTTTCACGAGGTACATATTCGAAACATTTTTTTCGAAACAAACATGACTCAAAATGTTCCAATTCTTGCAAAGTTAGTCTATACTCGTGTGTGTGCGCATCACATAGTAATGCTAGCCTAATAAATCGGAACAAGAGCATATAATGTACATAAGATTCATATCATGATCAGTAGGGGCCGATCTTTGATCGGGAGCGGGGGTGCTCAATTCATGACCTTCCCCTCTCGTACCTAAGTTCCCGAGCCGGGACAATCTTGGTGATGACGGAGACGTGGCCTTTGGCACGAGTCATGGGTTTCCTAAATTTTTCAAAATATTTAGGTGGCGACTCTGTATCTGGCAAATCAGTCTATTTTTGGCAATTTGATTCAAAATTGATTTTTCAAAAGATTTGTCAGATTTAGACCCTTTGGTGATTATATATTTCACATTGCACTTGTGAATTAGATTCTGAACCACGAGAGTCCAAATTATAGGGCTTATTTTGCCTTCCGAAAGGGGTCGCGAAAAAGCCAAGCTACAGGGGGCCAATGGGCTATGGTATTAATTTACCCTAGGCAAGGGCCTCTTTATCAATGGGCCATGATATTAATTTCCCCAAAGAAACGGCCTCTTTATCGATGAGCCATGGTATTATATCCCCTAGGCGAGGGCCTATTAAGCAATGGGCCATGGTATTATATCCCCTAAGCGAGGGCCTCACTAAAGGATGCCACGAATACATTTTGAAAAGGGAACTTCATTCATTTATAAGAAACTAACGTTTCAATAAACCATTCGATGAACAATAATAGTTTCGATAAATCATCATAATGTTTCAATAAACCATTCGTTTCAATAAGCCATTCAGTCATTCATATATCAATTTTGATAACAATAACAATTTCAAAAATAAATATAACTCGAACATATCCTTATAGAGTTATTAGTCATTGTGGGTTACGTTGTCACTAGGCCTCGGACGTTCACCTATACAAAACACATAACAAAAATACAATTGAAGTATCATTCGAACCATTCTGCTTCAATTAAATTTTCCTCATGTGTTTCCAACTCATTCCATGTTTCTATGAGATCAATTGGTGCCTAAGAGTACTTGAAACGACATGAGGATGCAAGTATACACTTAAAAGAGTTAGTCAAACTTTGCTAAAAATAGGGTCTCTGCTTGAGCAAGGATTCAAAAATTAGGGTGGTCGCTTGAGCACAACTTATGTCACTTGAGCGGTCTGTAAACTCTAAAAAATACTGGCTGCATGAATTTTTCGCTCAATGAACGCTCGATGATTGCTTGAGCAGAAGACTGAGAAAAAGGGGTCCTCGCTCAAGCGCAACTTTGGTCGCCCGAGCGGTCTGCAAAATTTGTGAAACTTCTGGTAGCATGAATTTCACACTCGAGTGACACTTTCTTCGCTCGAACAGACTAGTTGAATTCTGGAATTTCCAGAACTGTGTTTGAAGTTCATACTTGATATTCAAAGGTCCAAAACTTGTATTTTCGGTACAAAAACATGGAAAAAAATAGTATAACATGAAAACATTTCCAATTTGAAACCAATTACTCAAAATCATGGACCAACTTCCAAAATTAAGCTTAAAGCATGAGGTTGAAACCATGCATGATATGTATTGCACTCAATTCTTTTCTAGTCTTTTCAAAACTCCCATGCATAAGATGAAAAGTGGTACAACTATGAAATATCTTCAAAAATGTTAAATATAGCTTCATGCATGTGGAAAATCCCATGAAATTCAAACTCAAATTGATGATTCATGCTTGCATGTATATAATTCAACTCAATTCTTCCAATTCAAAGTAATTCATGCCTCTAATGTACAATTGCATGCAAACTAGACCAAGAACTAGATGAATTCAACTTCTATATGTTTTGTTTACAAGGATTAAGGTTGAGAATCATACCTTAAGGCTTGAATTCAAGTGTACTCTAGTTCAATTCTTCAAATCCCCTTCAATTCCTGACAATTCTCTCTCTCTCTCTCTCTCTCTCTCTCTCTCTCCAAGTGTTAAGTTTACTCTACCTCTCTCTCAAAATCTCAGCTCATGTATGTATATCCAATGAGTTCAAGTCATGAGTTGGCTTATAAATGATGTAATTAACTTAGCCTAATCAAGGTTGATTAAGGTTAATTAATTAGGCTCAATTCTAACTAAGTTCAATTAATTTATTCTAATTATTTTGATTTGAATCAAATTTTGACGAAAGTTGCCATAAAATTTTAAATATTCTAATTAGGCAATTGGGCTAGTCAATTTTGGCTTTTGAAGCCGTTTAAGCTTTTAATTTCTGATTCTAAGTCGTTAAGTGAACAGTTATTCCATGTAATAACAAATAACTACGAAATTAAATATGTAATCATACAATTATGCAATTTAGCTTATTGGAACAATATAATATTATAGTACGGAGGTCGGGGTTGCCACAGTTTCTCTCCCTTAGAAACTTTGGTCCTCCAAACTTAAGTTACGTTTGAATCGAAATAAATGCGAATATCGTTGGCGCATCTCATTCTCTTTTTCCCAGGTGGCCTCTTTCCCATAATGTTCTTCCCACTTGACTTTCACCATAGGGATAATTTTGTTTCTCAATTGCTTCACTTGCCGATCAATGATTTGTATGGGCCATTCTTCATAAATCATATTCTTCTCTAAAGCAATCCAATGGTAGTCAATCACATGGAACGGATCTGTATGGTACCCACGAACCATGGATACATGGAAAACATTATGCATCTGTTCCATCCCAGATGGCAAACCGATACGGTAAGCAACAGGACCCAACTTCTCAAGAATCTAAAACGGTCCAATATAGCGAGGAGTCAGTTTTCCCTTTTTGCCAAATCTCATCTGTCCTTTCATCAGTGTTACTTTGATAAATACATGATCCTCTGCTTCATATTCTAAGTCTCTTCTTCGTTGGTTCGCATAACCTTTATGTCGGCTCGTGCAGTCTTAGGCTCGTGCAGTCTTCGTTGGTTCCCTATCACCAATCTTTGCCTAACAAATTGGCGATCTACACTTTCTACCATATAGTGCCTCATATGGTGCCATACTGATGCTAGCATAAAAACTATTGTTATAAGGAAACTTAGCCAATGGCAACTACATTTCTTAGTTGCCCTGAAAGTCCAGAACACACATATGAAGCATGTGTTCTAAGGTATGAATCATCCTCTCGGTTTTTCCATCAGTTTGTGGATGAAATGCACACAATATGTATTCATGCACACAGTTGCATATATAATCGCAAAATCTTCTCACTCAAAATTTCAAATGTACATGAATGCAATCCTGAAGTCTCTTCTAGACTCTCTATAGCTCAATGGAGAAGTGAGTGAGATTTAGTTCGTGCTTTGATACCACTTTGTCACGACCTAAACCCGGCCAATATAGGTTTAGCGCCATGACCGGCCAGTAATCATAAATTACCTACGGCCTCTATGAACAAAATCCATTACATATAAAGTATGGGGCATAGCGGAAGTATAACAAAACATAAAAATTATCCATTGAGCCATGCGTATATGAAAAGAGTTCGCATTAAAACCGTACAACTATTCTCTAGATAAGTGCATACATCACAGAAGTTTTAAAACAACATCCAGTCCATAATTTCCAAACTTAACAAGTCATACGTACACAAAAACCCCCTATACCAAAATCAAACTAAGAGCACATAATAAATAAATAAATAAAGGGGGCTTAAACTTGCTTGGCTCCGCACGAGTCCAAGTTGGCTACTTCTCGAGTGTTCCACAAAAGGCTGACCACTGGGTAATTCCGAGGCAACTTCTATCTATGATGCTCATCTTGCTCACCTAAATATATATATATATCTATACATAAATAGTGAGCTAATGCCCAATGAGTAATAACAGAATAAAGAGGTTATATGAATGAAGTTCAATGCCATCATGAACATCAATTTCACATTTCGAGTCAATCTTGTCATTAATAACAATTTCATTCAATTCATGTGGCATATCCAGTAGAGTAACCATGTATCATTAACAATGGGATCTCCAGGGTCAATCAATATTCAATGTGACCATGAAGGTCTAACATCAGATATCTCTGTGTTTTAATTATCTAATGAACCACGGTATTGTTTCCCCTGGCGAGGGCCAATGGGCCATGGCATTAATTTCCTCCAGGCAAGGGCTTCTTTATCAATGGGCCATGGTATTAATTTCCCCCAGGAAAGGGCCTCTTTATTGACAGGCCATGGTATGATATCCCCCAAGCGAGGGCCTATTAAGTAATGGGCTATGGTATTATATCTCCCAAGCAAGGGCCTCACTAAAGGATGCCACAAATACATTTTCAAAAGGGAACTTCATTCATTCATAAGAAACTAACGTTTCAATAAACCATTCAATGAACAATAATAGTTTTGATAAATCATCATAACGTTTCAATAAACCATTCGTTTCAATAAGCCATCCAATCATTCATATATCAATTTCGATAACAATAACATTTTCAAAAATAAATATAACTCGAACATATCTTTATAGAGTTATTACTCCTAGTGGGTTACGTTGTCACTAGGCCTCGGACGTCCACCTATACAAAACACATAACAAAAATACAATTGAAGTACAGTTCGATAACCATTCTGCTTTAATTAAATTTTCCTTATGTGTTTCTAACTCATTCCATATTTCTATGAGCTCAATTGGTGCCTAACAATACTTGAAATGACATGAGGATGCAAGTATGCACTTAAAAGAGTTAGTCAAACTTTGCTGAAAACAGGGTCTCCGCTCAAGCTCAGCTTCCTTCACTTGAGTGGGGGTTCCAAAATAAGGGTGGTCGCTCAAGGACAACTTATGATGCTCGAGCGGTCTGTAAACTCTATAAAAGTACTGGTTGCACGATTTTTTTGCTCGATGGACGCTCGACGGTTGCTCGAGCGAAAGACTGAGAAAAACGGGTCCTCGCTCGAGCTCAACTTTGGTCGCTCGACCAGTCCACAAAATTTGTGAAACTTCTGAGAGCATGAATTTCACACTCAAGCTACACTTTCTTCGCTCGAGCGGACTAGTCGAATTCTGGAATTTCCAAAACTGAGTTTGAAGTTCATACTTGATATACAAAGGACCAAAACTTGTATTTTTGGTACAAAAACATGGAAAAACATAGTATAATATGAAAACATTTCCAATTTGAAACCAATTACTCGAAATCATGGACCAACTTCGAAAATTAAGCTTAAAGCATGAGGTTGAAACCATACATGATATGTAATGCACTCAATTCTTTTCTAATCTTTTCAAAACTCCCATGCATGAGATGAAAAGTGGTAGAACTATGAAATATCTTCAAAAATGTTAAATATAGCTTCATGCATGTGGAAAATCCCATGAAATTCAAACTCAAATTGATGATTCATGCTTGCATGTATATAATTCAACTCAATTCTTCTAATTCAAAGTAATTCATGCCTCCAATGTACAATTTCATGCAAATGAGGCCAAGAACTAGATGAATTCAACTTCTACATGTTTTATTTACAAGGATTAAGGTTGAGAATCATACCTAAAGCTTGAATTCAAGTATACTGTAGTTCAATTCTTCAAATCCCCTTCAATTCCTTGACAATTCTCTTCTTTCTCTCTCTCTAAGTGTCGAGTTTACTCTCCCTCTCTCAAAATCTCAGCTCATGTATGTATATCCAATGAGTTCAAGTCATGAGTTGGCTTATATATGATGTAATTAACTTAGCCTAATCGAGGTTGATTAAGGTTAATTGATTAGGCTCAATTCTAACTAAGTTCAATTAATTTATTCTAATTGTTTTGATTCTATTCAAATTTTGATGAATGTTGCCATAAAATTCTAAATATTCTAATTAGCCTATTAGGCTAGTCAATTTTGGCTTCTGAAGCTGTTTGGGTTTTCAATTTTGATACTAAGTCGTTAAGCGAGCATATATTCTATTTAATAATAGATAACTACGAAATTAAATATGTAATCACACAATTATGCAATTAAGCTTATTGGAACAATATAATATAATAGTACGGAGGTCGGGGTCGTCACAGGGCTATAGCTCACTCGGTATTTATATGTATGTAGGTGAGCAGCGAGATGTCTAGTCCCAGCCTTATGGGAAATATTAAAAGAGTACCAAGATTTTGGAGTCAACCAAGGTCACCTCACGGATGAGGCTTTTGTTTTTTATTTTCCTTTTGTTCTCTTTTGTGGTTTGGTGTGACCAAATCTATATGTATAACTTTGGTTTTGGTTTAGACTACTTTTGAATGGTCCTGGACTTATATTTATAGATATTCTAAATGGCTTTCTAGTGTCAGTTATTATAAAAGTGAAAAGTTTTTGTTATGTCATATATGCACAGTTCATTAGACATTCTTTTTAAGTTCTGCTTCCGCATTTTGGCCCTCTATTATTAAATATAACTGGATTTCTGTCTGAGGTTGTAGGTAATCTCATGATTATTGGACGGTTATGATCCTAATCCATAGGGGCGGGTTCGCATCATGACATCTAAGATTTTTAAGCTCCTCAATTAGTACATAGGCACATCCTAGTATTCACAAATCTAAGGTTATGCATTCTCCTGACTCTTAACAATCTTCAAATATTTACACCCTTAAATTGGTTTTATCAAGGTATGTTTCTTACTCCTAAATTTTTATTGATTGTATTCTTCTGTCAAGGCTTTCATCTTATCACTTCATATTTTGGTCTCTAGAACCTTGTATGCTAATTAATGCAGGATATTTTGTGAAATGAAATAATCAATGGAATATTTAATTTGACCTACGGTGTTCAAATATGGGTACTGATATATAGTTATAATATGTAGCATTACTTAGGGCGTCATAACTTTTATCCATTACATTTACATTTTATAGAAGTAGATTAACTTTGTAATCCTAGAATTAGGTCAGTTTAAAGCTTCGAAATTGTCATTTCTAAAGGTAATATTTTGTAATTTTTTATTCAATTGATCAATTGCAATTTCTGCTCAGTCTCTCCCTCCATCTGTTATGAATTTAAGTTAAAACATTGGTTCATCTTTTCAACACAACATAGTAAAGTCCTCATCATTGAGGCTAAGAAAATCTTCACACAATCATTTAATAAAATTGACATTTATTATTTGTAAGTATTTTTCAGATCCTTACTGGCATGCTTAAATTACATTTATAATCTTCAAAGTGTCAAAAATAGCTAGAGAGAGAGAGAGAGAGAGAGAGAGAGAGAGAGAGAGAGAGAGAGAGAGAGAGA